>MJUU01012679.1:132658-149754 GCA_002080025.1 Modiolus philippinarum | reverse complement strand
TAGATCTGTCAGGTAAACTGGTTCATTAGTCGCTAGTCAACTAGATCTGTCAGGTAAACTGGTTAATTAGTCAACTAGATCTGTCGGGTAAACTGGTTAATTAGTCGCTAGTCAACTAGAGCTGTCAAGTAAACTGGTTAATTAGTCGCTAGTCAACTAGATCTGTCAGGTAAACTGGTTAATTAGTCGCTAGTCAACTAGATCTGTCAGGTAATTTTGTTAATTAGTCTCTAGTCAACTAGATCTGTCAGGTAAACTTGTTAATTAGTCGCTAGTCAATTAGATCTGTCAGGTAAACTGGTTCATTAGTCGCTAGTCAACTAGATCTGTCAGGTAAACTGGTTAATTAGTCACCTAGATCTGTCAGGTAAACTGGTTAATTAGTCGCTAGTCAACTAGATCTGTCAAGTAAACTGGTTAATTAGTCACTAGTCAACTAGATCTGTCAGGTAAACTGGTTAATTAGTCACTAGTCAACTAGATCTGTCAGGTAAACTGGTTAATTAGTCGCTAGGATAGATAAATCAAATTTTTCCAAAGTTTTCTTTAACAGACATTCTTTTAGCTTAATTATTTTGAAATCCAGATACCCAAAGAGCAATAGGTCAAAGCAATTTTACTTAAGGGAGTATGAGCATCAGATTTCAGAAGCATTCGATATCTTTGGGTTTTATCCATTTATACAGGGTAAAACATTTGTGCACATGTATCATATTTTCTTGGTCACAGGTAAATTTAAAATGCATAAAATAGGCAATGTATAAAATTTTATCAACTTCCAATTATATTTTCATATATTTTAAGGCATATAAATAGCAAATAGAAATTGAAGGAAAACTCTAGAGAAAACTGTTTCCCGCCAAAATTTTGATGTCATATATCTCAAAAATTCTTACATGGATTTTCAAAATTTTTTACTGATGTTGTTCTATTATTAAAGCTATTCAAAACAAAAGGCCAGAGTTTTAATTCTAATTAACAAAATTTCTGACACTCGTACTCCCTTAAGATTTCTTTATGTATCATATTCATGCATTTTACCTTTCTTATCTTAAGAATCTGATAAAATTACATTAAGACAATACACATGTGCATGCATTAGACATCTGTCAATGCACGCATAAGACATTTTTCTACGTATAGATATATATGAAGTAAATTTACATTTTAGTTTTCATTGCTGGTGATGTGGGAATACCTAAACAAATATGTAAATCACTTTATATTATCACAAACAGTATCTTAGTTTCACATGTTTATAAATGTTTTCATGTTGTCAACAATTTTGTCTGTATATGGATCCTAGTGACATGGTGGTTAAGGTATTCCGTTAACCTGTATAATAACTGTATCCTGTTACCTCTATGGTGTATGCATTCTAATTTTGCAAACAACAAAAAGGTAAACTGGTGTTGCAGCAGTACTTGATAAGATTCGTCAGTTACCTGTTTAAGGTCAAAGGTTCTCTATTCTTCCTGTACTTAACCAGTTGTCACAATGTTGCTAAAATACTGCTGAATATGGCATAAACCTCTAGTTGTCACAATGTTGCTAAAATACTGCTGAATATGGCATAAACCTCTAGTTGTCACAATGTTGCTAAAATACTGCTGAATATGGCATAAACCATCATACAATCAATGAATATAGAAGACAATATTTTTTTTTACATTTCCAAATGAAAGTCCATCGTATTGTCATGTTTGATGTTAAGGCCATATTAAAAATATCCTAGATTATTATCCCTGGCCGCCATGATTTTTTCACCCGCCTCAAAAAATTTTATTTTGATTTTTTGGCCAATTTTGGAAAATTTCTTTTAAAATGACAGTATTTTTCACAAAATGTGATAATAAATGTATAATTATATATGCCTGTCTACCCCAAATTTTGAGAAAAAATGGAAGAGAATCTAGGAATTATTTTATAATGGACTTATAATGAGTTTAATGTTTAAAACCATTATATGACTAGTGTTGATAGGGATAAGAAATTTGTAAGTGGGTTACGTTAATGATGTTCCAATTCTTCCTTCAATTATAACATTTTGTTGTAATTTTTCTTTTTAAGATAGATAGACACTAATGTTCAACTCCATGAGATTTTGTTAAAAGTCGGCACAATTGAAGAACTAATCCTACTAACCTGAAATCTGTAATAAAAAGTATGGGTCACCATGCTTGATTTTTCTAGAACTCAGGTCAAATTTGCTCACTGTTAGCCATTTTTTCGCCTGAATTTACATAGAGTGCACAGGAAAAATATGGGAAGGCAATTTTCAGCTTAATAGAAGTGAACCTTTTATCCATGAGAATTTTATACTGTAAAAGTAGTAATTTTCACTATTTTCGCGGTTGACAAAAGACCGCGAAAATTAGTACCCGCAAATATCTCAGAAACAATCAGAAGCTACTAATATTTTCCTAAAACCCGAAAATTGATACCCGTGAATATGTCACAGTTGACGAATCCGCGAAAATTAGAAACCGCGAAAATTAATACGTTTACAGTATCTTTTTGTAAATGAAAAGTTTATGACAAAAAAATGTATATGTCACCATGCTTTTAACGGAGATATTTTACAAAGTTTCTGTAATAAACAATATTTACAGGAAAAGAGAGTTCATTTGTGACAAAATGAACAAAATATGACGTTTCATAATAGTCAATCAATTATGACGTCACAGGGGAAAACCTGTCAATTGACTTTTCTGGCAAGGAAATCAAACCAAACCCGTATTTGACTTTTAATTTTTCTAATGCGTGATTGCACTGAGCAGTGCAACAGTGTCTATCTTCCTTAAACAAAATTATATTTATGCTAATTCAGTTCATTTGTTGGTATCCTTTGGGTATTCTTATATAGAATTAAATATTGTTTATACCAGCTAGACTCATTAATATTTACTGATATAAAATGGAACTTCCCATTGAGGGTTTTGGCCAATATTTGTTCCTCACTGCACTTGGTAATTTTTCTTCAATTGTGCCCCTCCCCCTCCCTTCAAACTTCAATTGTCGATTGCCCCCTGATCATCAAAGTGCAGAGTAGAATCATTATAACAGGAGATTTTATCTGCAGTATATTGCCTGTATGCTATCAAAATTCTCTGCATGAAGTGTAAATTTATTTATATCACTCAAATATCAGCAAATTTACTTCACCAATATTGTAATAATTTTATATACACAAAAGTATTTTTCCTTGCATTTTAATTATGTTTGTAATTGTATTCATTTTTGTAATGACATCAATGTAAATTTATAAGAAGAAATGTCATCATTGATTTCTACAAATTTAATCATATTTAGAAGTAAGAAAGAAGATGTGGCAAAATGTTGATATTGTACCTTTAACCATCTAAATAATCATTGCATTTCGATTTAGGAATACTTATTATCTAGCAATAGAAATAGCTCCATTTAGATCAAGTTAAATGCTAAAAACAACTCTGTTGTAAATTCTGTATTGACTGAAAGGATTTCAGTGGATGATTGCAACATTTGACTGTTTCATCTGAAATGTATATCATCATCATTGTAATTTTGTGAAAAAAAAAAACAACATCATGGGTTATATAATGGTAGGCTTTGGATTTCTCATTTATATAAAGGATCAGTTGACATTTAACTTGATATTTTTTCTGATATATTAGATGTGCATATGCAAAATTATATGAGTATACAATGTATATATACTGCTTTCTTGTCTTTTGTAGAAATAATACTGATGCATTGCTGATTGGAGATTTAACATCTAGTCCAAAATCAAAGCTTCATGACTCATCGTACATGAATGGTAGTCGGAACAAAGAAGATTCATTATCAGATAGATGATAAAACTTATTACCAAGACTTCAGTTGTATCTCAGGAACTATGTGTTTTGACTGATCAGTTTGTGTGCTGCTCTACCACAGGACAATAAGACCACATAGTGCATCAATATATCCGGCAAACAAATATATACACCAATTAATAACGAGATTAAGGTGAAATCATTGAGGTTTAAGATCATCTGACTTGGAATTAAGTGATACATTTCTTAACCTGAGGGAATAGCTGTTGGAGAAAAGGATTAAGTTGAATTTTCCAATTATGACATTTATGTACTTCAAATTTTACACCATTATTTATTATATCAAATTGATTACTGACCCCAATTAATAACTGTTAACAAATGTACTCATTAGAAACCATTTAAGGGCAGCATTATGGAAAAAAGACAGATGTTATAATAAATAAATAGATTTCTAATGTACTATACTGTTTGACAATCTGATATAGTCAAATCATTAATTAACATGCATAGATTATGTTCAAGCATTCTGAATAAGTGTTGGAAACTCCAATGATATAGGTAAAAGATAAATATTGATAGTCATGACAATTTTATATGAAGTATAATGCTAGAGAAAGTCAAATAGAAGTAATGTTTTCATTTGAATGTGAAACTAGAGCACATGTGTGATAACTTTGCCTCCAAAACAAAGTTTGGCAAGTTCTGGTTTTTGTCCCTAATGTTAGCATGAATATAAAATTGTCATCTTATGTATCAGCAACCCTTTTCACAAAAAATCTTACTACAAATTTTAATCGTAAGTCTATATGAAATGTTAAAGACTAAAGGACTAAATTTTATTGTAAGATTTTTTGTGAAAAGGGCTGCAGGTTTTGGGCAGGAAAAGATCACTTATTTAAAAGAAAATTAAAAAAACATTGGAATTTTAAATCAATACGATAAGTATTATCTCATTGAAAACTTATACTCATAAATCAATAGTAGGTTTTCAGTAAATGAATTAGAAATAATTATCTTTTTTTTTATTTTAATGGTATATTATACTGCCCAGTATTTACTCAAAAAAAGTGCAAATGTTCATCATGTGAATGTATTTCAGCCGTGGATATATCCACATTAAAAACTAGCCAATAGATATTGCTATTTTTTAAATAATATAAATCCGTCAAAATATTTTTGTATTGTTATTTTTATAGCTTTATTGTTTTATGAATAAACCATTTTTCATACTGTTGTTTACTTATTCAGTGCAACAACACACAAAATGTGATGATAGGACATTTGTAACTGTTCATGAGAAATTCTGTACATGAGTGACTTTACAATGGACAAAATCATGGACATGATTATTTAAAAAAGAGAATAAATCATTGACATGAGGAATTTAACATGAGACAAAATCCTTGACAGGTCTAACTTAACAAGAGACAAAATCCATGACATGAGAAACTTACCACAAGACAAAATCCTGGACATGAGTAACTTAACAAAAGACAAAATCCTTGACATGAGATACTTAAGATGAGACATAATCCTGGACAGGTCTAGCTTAACATGGAGATAAATTCCATGGCATGAGTAACTTAACAGGAGAAAAAATCCTTGATATTAGTAAACTTAACAAGAGACAAAACTCTGAACCTAAGTAACTTTACAAGAGGCAAAACCTTGGACATGAGTGACTAGATAAGAGACAAAACAATGCACTTGAGTAACTTAACAAGAGACAAAACCTTAGACATGAGTAAATTAAGAGACAAAATCCTGTAAAGAGTAATTTCAGACGAGACAAAACTGTAAACATGACTTACTTAATATAATACAAAATCCTGTACATGAGTAAATTAACAAGAGATAAAATCCTGTTCACAGTGCTAACTTTACATTTTATTTGATATTTCTAATACTTGGCTGCAATATTTATAAATTGTTGAAGGATGAAATTGACACAAATCTTCCTTAATTCAACACTTCTAGCACATTATTATTTTCAAAACCAATTTAAAAACAACTGTTCATAACCAACTTCATTCAAAACTTTATATATTATGTGGTCTTGTTGACATCCTCAAGTTATGGCAGCTGATGAAATAGTAACATTAGAGACATTTAGGCACGGACCATTTGATTTTCAGGTGGGGCCTGATATCTTTTAGAAAAAAAAATTCTGGCCCTGTTTTTTGCCCCAAAAAGTTATCCGGCCAGCACCTGGGTTGAAAAAAATAATCTGGCTCTGACTTTGTCCATTAGAAAAAAGGTCTAGTTCAACAAAATTTCCTAGCATACTGTATATCAGCTAAAAATTTCCCAGCTTGGGTGAAAATCGCAGGCCCCCTGAAAATGAAATGGTCTGTGCCTTAAAATATCTTTTTGGGTTGTTGGAATAAATCACTTCTTTCTGGATGTTACTGTTTCCAACAATGCATAGTGTTCATTGTGTTTAAGCTGACATCAGCAATCCTTCTTCAGGGGACCTTGAAAAATCCTCAGATTTGTTGGGGTTGTGATCTACACCCTCTTCCCCAAAATTCTGTTTAGGGCACATAATGCAAATATATTATATAGCAAGACAAAATTTTTGACATTGTTCATGGACAAAATCCTGAACATGATTTACTGTTCAAAAGACAAAATCTTGTATATGAGTAACTGTACACAGGACAAATCCTGCACTTTTGTTAAAATCCTGGGCATGACAACCTGCACATCGATCATCCAAAATCATTGTAATGTATAAGAGAGAGAAAAAAAACGACATGCATATGAATTGTGAAGGAAACAAATTAATCATAGTTAATCAATGAGAAAGTTATCTCTAAGATGTGATTAGTACCTGTAGAATTATGCTTACAATATACTTACCTCCTCTACAGAATCTTGTGAAAGATCTGAACATTGATTACTACTCTTTCGCCATGGTCAGTGCTTCAGGATTTAATCCATCTGTCTTTCTGTATAAGTTTTGATGTGCAGGATGTCCTATCAATCCTGGAGTATTTTTAAACAGAAATCGTATATGTTCAATGTGGGGATGAATTTCCCCGCAGACAATGTCCAACTTTTTGGCAAAAAAGAAATGTCTGTTACACATGTGATGCTCAAATTTTAACAATCAAGGGTAACCTACATCTTATTTTCCTGGTTGAACTTGAAATTAATAAGACACTGGATTCACTATATGAGGCTCTGTCAGTTTGAAGTATGATTTATGCTATAACAAAGTCATGATTTGACATTTTTGGATTAACAGATATTTAAACCTATGCATGTATGCTTAAAATGATAGTCCTTTGGTAGTTCCTTGTAAAGAGGTGTTTTTCATGTTTTCACTTTATCCATGATGGCCGCCAGAGGAGTTAAACAATGAATCCTGATGGGAAAACATATCCAAATCTTTCCTTTGAATCTGCTTGGCCAATTCGAACCAAACCTGGCCGTACTAGTCTTTAGGGTGTTCAATGTAAAAAAAGAGTGCTTTTTCTGGCTCACAGTTCATCCAAAATGGCCACCAGAAGAGAACATATTTTAACAAAAGATCTTATTGGAAAACTTGGCCAATAGGAACTAAACTTGGGCACAACAATTCTTGTGTGATCCTTTAGAAAAGCTAGAACTTAGCTTTTCCTTAATAGTCTTTTTGTGGTGCCTTGTAAAAAGTGCTCTTTTGGTTTGCCATTTATTCAAGATAACCGCCAATGGGGAACATAGGAGGGTTTTTAATAGCGTCATCAATAATGATCAACCAATCAGATTATTTGTTATCGTTTGGTCACGTGATGTAAATGGTTGAAAACAAATGGATTTTGCCTTACATCACATGCTAATATACTGTGCCATAAATATTTTATTTCACCAGATATTTCAATTTTGAAAAAAATATGATAATTTCAATAATGTTATAATCCTAATTCCAAAGTTTCATGCATTTATCTCGATTCCTTCATATAGAAAATTAACGCTAAAATTCCCATTCGGAAATATGTTCACTATTTGTAACATTATGGTAAAACCAGAGATTTCCGAAAGTCACTAGATTTCTCTACTAGTGACGTCACCAGGTATCTGCTTCTGCTTCTGCCTCTTACTGACCACCATCAACATGTTGATTGTTCTGCCAGTTGTGGAGTGTGCATGTAAATAAAAACCCTCCTATAGTTCAACATTGGACCCTATAGGAAGTCTTCCTCTGAAACTATTGGTTTAATAAGAATCTACTTTGTCACAACAGTCCCTTAAAATACTTGGATGGTCCCTTATAAAAAAGATGTTTTCTTAGGTTGGCACTTATCCACGATGACCAACATCAGGACTCGATGATACTTTAGCACTTGAACTTTAATATGGTAAAATGTGCTAAGAAATCTTCGCCTTTAGATAAAAATTCGCCATTTATTTTATGTTTCATAAAAACAAAATGTGCGGTTCTTGAAGCACAGCTGGATCATTAATATAAGATGAAAGTATTTCAATACTGGATTCTGGATTCTCCTGGATCCTGGTGAGCGATACATTCTCGTGTGGGCCTTTTGTTTAGAGTTATTGCCAAAGTACTGTATGTGGGTGAATAATGCTTTAAATAGGCAATTCATTTGATGAATGGTATTATATATCTTGAAACCTTATCTAAATTACAAATGTAAAACGAAGAACCGAGTTTTCAGAATTAGAAATAGAATGACCAAACAGCGGGAAACCTAGTGGTATAAAATTATCTCCCTTCTAGAGTTCATATAGTTTTCGGAACAAATTTAAGAGCATGGCGACAAAAATAAACAATCGACAAAATGTCAAGATTTCAAAAGAAATAAACAAATACAATGTTTAGTGAAAACGTCATTCAATTCCCACATCTTTCCTTTGTAGTTAAAAAGTGATTAAACTTGCCTCCAAGAAGAGGTAATATTCGAATTCTTTTCATAATTCACTGTCGTGATGAAAATATTCAATGGACAGACTGGTCAAAATCAATTGCTATCGGGCGTTAAAATGCATGTACCCAGACAAGATTATATGTACAGATAGATTTTTAACGTACTGTATTTATAGGTCAATTTAGTGACGCAACGAACGCATTCTATGTTGCTAGGTAAAATTATATCGTCTCGAAACAGCGCCATGTTCCTTTTATACCCAAAATATCACTGAAAGCGTAATCATCAACACAAGATTTCATTGGTTCAATCCAGTCAAAGACCCCACGTGCTTAGTGAGTAATAATCAATTTTTTGTTTATTTAAACTGGACAGTTGCGAGGAAGAAATGGTCGTTTTATTTACTTTATTTCGCCGAAACCACTGCGTGTACCCAGTCCAAAATTTGCAAATGAAACGATAAATATTTAATGCTAATGTATATTTTTTCCTGAAAATTTTTGTTACAAGGTCCAAATCTCTTTGGAACCCCATATATTACCGAAAAACTAATTTTTCCTAAAAATCGTGCATAAAAAATATATATTTTAATTGTCATTTGTCAATTTTAAGATACGTCACATTCACATAACAGAATATAAATTTTCATGTTATAAGTAACTTTTATCGGGTCTTAGTAACGAGTTAAGGGGGAAGACCTGGGGTAGGAGGAGATAACTCTATTTTTCACTTTTTTATTACTTACACAAACAAATAGAATCATTGCAATAGGTATGATTAAAATTTTAAAATTGTGAATTTTTTTCCACACAGCAAATAAATATTCACCTTGTCATGAAAACAAATACCCAATATCCAGTTATTTATAATGAGTGTATTTTACCAAACATTTTTGCAATACTGTCCATAGATAATGGAAATTTGTAAAAGTCGGATTTCTTCCAAGGGAGGTAATTTATAGTACAGATTCAGCAATTTTATTGATTTTTACCCACTTTATTCTAAATTAAGAAAAAATGGGACGGTAGAATTTTCTAAAACTTTGATATATCTTATATATACTAGTTTTCTTTCTATTCACAGTTTTTGGTGAAAATTAAACGACAGAAATTTTTACACGAGGTGTTTGAAAGTGATCAAAATAGAGTAAATATTTCAGCCTATTCTGTTCAGAACACCCACTTATTTCAGTTCAAACTAGTTTAAATTACTATCATTATTCATGCTTACTTTCACACATGTCTAAACTACAGAATTTTGCATTTGAAATAATTCTAAATCAAATAAAAATTTTATTAGAGCCAATTTTATACACCACAATCAAGTCCTGAACGGACCAAATAATATAAGGAAACAGAGTATCTTTAATGACCACTAGACAAAAAACGGGACGGTAAAAAATGTTGAAAATTGCTTAAAGTGGACATGAACATGTGTTGTTTTAATACTAAAAATATGAAAGAAATTAAACGAGTGGAAAATTTTAGGCTTCCCCAGGTCTACCCCCTTAAATTTTTATCTTTTCTAAACGAGAGTTCATTTTCTATTGTTTAAATACCACCGGATTTCAGACTGCAAAAGATAAATTAAAATTATGGAAATAATTTATTTGTGGAAATTTATTTTCCATGTAAGGAATTTATCTGTTGTTGTCATTTTCCGTCGGTAAATCCCACAAAGTTCACCTGTGCTATCTATGGGTCCATCGTTAATGATAATGACAATGAAATCTGTTCCCTTCATTTCCTGTGACTGTTTGTATGTTCCGTGTATCTCTGCTCTCCTAGCCGTGACATTGTTGATATATGCATCAGTACAAGAATTACTTATTTCGTCTGTAATTTGTTGATCATTTTCATCTATATCTCTATAGATAATCCTCTGTGTTACTTGGATGCTATTTTGTGAGATGTCGTTGGACAAAAAATTAATATCAAGAAAAAGATTCGCATTTGTCAATTCTTCCAATTCAAAGCAAAAATCTGTTATATTACAGTCGAATGTAGGTTCTAGCAGGAAATCGCTGCCATTGAAATTTTTCAGAAATGCAGGCATTTTAGACACTTTTTCTAGATACATTTCTCGTAATCTTATTTTGTTGTGTACTCTTTGTTTCTGCGCAAGGGCTTTCATTGTCTTCTTAGAACGTTCAACTGCGTCCTTACAACAAACCATAGTCTTCAGAAACGCCTCCCTGTGTTGTTCTTCGAGAAGATTATTTGTTTTTGACAGTTTATCTCGTCTTATTATATTGTTCTCCGAAGTGTGTCCGTAACTCCAGTTGTATACAAAGTTATATTTATTTTTGTTTAAGTTACTAGAAGTTTCATTACCTGAACACTGTGTTCTGTTCACTTCTTTGCAAGAGTCTGTTTGCTTTGAAATGTGCGTCCCCATTTTTGCGCTTTAGTACTAAAGCCTCTGGACAACGCTACCATGCATGTATTGTGACGTTTGCAACCTCTGTTTATTCGTGTCTTCAGTACTCTTTGTGAGTGTTTTGAAATTGAAGAGAATAAATATCGATTCTGTAACAAGTTCATCGTACAGTTCCATGAAGAATTACATGTTTGTTACATTAATTCTAAAAAAAAAACTTACGACTGTTCAATTCACTCAAGCCATCAAATTGACAAATACATTATTTCTGTGACAATTTCTAATTCTGGGGAATTTGAATGAGATACCAACATTACATTAGCACGTATTCTCCACTTAAGTTTTGATCTAAGACTACAGTTATAATATTGATGGAATCTGAAATAAGTATAATAACTCAAACCCCAATCATTAATACAGAGAAACACAAACTGACAATGAAACTACCTTTTTTATTGTTTTTCTTCCTCTTGAAATCATGATGCTCTTCATCTTTAAATCATGATATTGTCTACATTAGGAGTAATTCTAAAACCAAATAGTGAGTTCATGGCCGCTCATAACAGTTGTTGTAGCAGAACTCATTGCTAGATTACACTAAGATATATTAAGTTCCGATTGTCACTGACACACAGTTGTCGCAGACACAGCACTGTCACAGATATGAGATTATGACAGATGAACAACCATTTTGTTTCAATAAACTAGATTATAACTACAATTTTGTCTATACATGATCAATAACGTCAATTTCATTTGGAGAAGGAGACTTTCACCCCAGCACGCCTTGGTGGTGAGGAAATCATATTTTATGGTAATAAAATTGTGAAAAATAATCAAACTACAAGATTTGGGAACTTCAGGCAATCAACGGTTCTTCATCGGAAAGTCTAGTATGACAAAGAATAAAATATTCCCCTTTGGTGTCTGAGATTTCTTGATCTTGCACTTTAACCTGTATTAGGTTCTTGTAGTCTTCTGAATCTGTTTTTATGCAACATCATGTGTAACTATGTACCGCTTTTATGATAAATATTATTAAAACTAAGACAACTACAACAAGAACCAGATGTAGTCTACGGGTGAGTCGACTTGCAGGTAATGTCATATAATTCGTAAGTCGGGTCCAAAATATTGATAAAAGAAACCATGGTACTGGGGACAATAACATTGTATTAGTTGCCAAAACAATGGAAAACTAAAACTAGTTTGTATGAACATTTGGTAAAAACATATGCATTTAATACATGTATATTGGGTATGGGCATTTATTACTACTTTAATAGAAAAAAACACAATTGGTTAATTCAGGCAAGGTTAGAAGAATAAAATATTGCCTTGTATTCGAGCTTGGATTTTCTCCTTTGCACATTTACTCATTATACCGTCGAATTATGTTTCGGCGATATTTTATGATTCAGTATTTTTTATATCTTGCCAAAGACCACAGAATAGTACCTTTATCATATGGTAAAGTTTTGCCTATAAGTAGATCCATTTCTTACAAATCAAAATTGATAAAAAGAAATCCAGTATGCGAATAAGGAAAAATTTAAGCAACTCTGGTCAACCTTTGCCTTAAAAGTTGATATCTCAAAAACTGGTAAGCGTCACAAAAATCTTAAGTGTTAATAGGTAAAAAAAATTAACAGTAAGCCCAAAGTCATCCGCATGTCCTATATTTTGTACACATGTCATTAATTTCTTGAACTTGATAGAAAGTATATCGGTTTGCCTACCTTTTACGTTTATGCTCGAGTGTTGCTTGATAAGATTGTCCCAGATAATATTAAAATATACAAATGAATATGTCCATAATCACGAGGTTTGGGCATCTCTGCATGCATACAGTGGGTTGGAGGAGCATTTCAGTAACTGAAGAATAGAACAGTTATAAGAAATCGCTGCTTCAAAAATGTCCGTAGTATGGTATATTGCTGACTTCACCGACTGAACATCAAATTAATGATGTAAAGCTCCGGGTTCCACTCACAGAGCTCCGGGCGCTCTTGGAGAGCTGTGGAGCCGGTGTTATTATCCCAATGCAAATGATGATTTCCTACGCATTGTGTAACTTTTGTAATGACCATTGTATCGTTATTTGAAACTAAGCAGGGTCATCTTCTTCATAATCAAACACACATAAAGTTTAGAACAACGGCAATAGAATACCGAAGGAACAAGGGAATTGATGATAACAAAAATCAAAATCCATAGACATGGCAAACACGGGAACACAAAAAAAAAACAGACAAAACAAGGACTTGAGACTGTCACAATGTATGGAAATAAAGAAAACAACATTCAGAAATAAGGCACTCGTAGTGTGAAATCTCATAAAAACAAGGGAGTGACATCAGATGCTCCGGTCCTTCTACACTAGTGGCACCCGTCACAATATCAGTTAGGCATATATGGTTTCAGCAGATTAGATGCCGTTTTTAAATGAACCACTATTGTTGTGTTAACAGTAGTCCCTCAAAACAAGAGACCTGGATCATGGCTGACATGGACAGTAAAAAACCTCAATGTTAAGTGGTCTCATTTTCTATTTGAAGGTGTGTTCCAATATTTTAATAACCATGAATATTATATGATCCAATGGCTATGCTCCCGGTCATCTCGGATATGATGTAGACTGAAAAAGGGACCAGTTGGCTGAAAAACGGGACTGAGTGACCAAGTTTTGTTCCATTTCAGAAGAGATCTTCGATACTGTTCATTGTTAGACTAAGCCCTACACATGTTAAAATAAACTAGAGGGATCAGCAATTGTGACCAAACCATAGTGGTCTCGGAGTAGACGATCTTTGAATGAAAAGTTAACTCCAAGTGATGTACACCCTCTTCCCATAACCAGGGCAGGGTCAGTGCTTCTTTGATTACTTTTCATTCCTTGTTTTTCTATGGTTATTGTGTTGCAAGATATGCTGTCAATTTGGTGTTTTGTACTTATTTCCTTGCTTTATGAGCTATAAACAGATAGTCCAATTGTTGACAGCTAATTACTTTTTGTGAATTATATTGTTTTCTATTGACTTTGCCGTTTACCACCATTATTGCTCCTGAATCTCACTGTACCTGTGTACATAGAAATTCCAAAATGACAAACCTGTTTTGTGGAGTCCTGGAAACTAGTATTTTTGTTATATGTGAAATGGGCAGCATTCATACCTTGTTTTTACTTTTTTGCCCTAATCTCAATACTTTCATCTTATGCACATATTTATATTGCAATTTGATGATAGATAGAGGGTGTTAAAATTTTCAGAAGACCTATGAAAAGCAATGTCATGGCTTAGATATGTTCCAGTTAAACAAATTTTTGTGGGTTTGCAATGAACATAGCCCTCATCATTTTTGTAAAATCTTGAGGGGTAAATTTAAGATTCAACTCACTGTCCCAGAATCTGTAATTGTTGTACAAGTCTTAGGAGGTAAATCCGAGATTCCATTCACTGTCCCAGAATCTTTAAACATATTGTTGCACACTTTTAGGGGGTAAATTCTAAGATTCCATGACAAATCAGGCAGTGTCCCAGGATCTGCAAATATGTAATTTACAACTTTTTGGGGGTATCTGAGATTCTGTGCACTGTCCCAGGATCTGCAAACATATTGTTGTACATTTTTTAAGGTTTAATCAAAAATTCCATGCACTGTCCTGGGATTTGTAAACATATTGTTGCACACTTTTAGGGGGTAAATTATAAGATTCCATGGCAAATCAGGCAGTGTCCCAGGATCTGCAAATATGTAATTGTACAACTTTTTGGGGGTATCTGAGATTTTGTGCACTGTCCCAGGATCTGCAAACATATTGTTGTACATTTTCTAAGGTTTAATCTAAAATTCCATACACTGTCCTGGGATCTGTAAACATATTGTTGTACAACTTTTAAGATTTAATCTAAAATTCCATGCACTGTTCTAGGATCTGCAAACATAATGTTGTACAATTTTTATGGGTAAATCTGAGATTTCATGCACTGTCCGAGTGTCTGCAAACATATTGTTGTACAACTTTTAAGATTTAATCTAAAATTCCATGCAATGTTCTAGGATCTGCAAACATAATGTTGTAAAATTTTTACACAACTTTGAGGGGAGAATTTACAATTCAATGCATTGTCCAAGAATCTGCAAAACTTATAGTTGCAACCTTTAGGGGTAAATCATGCAGTGTACGATGATCTGACAATATCTTATTGTACAATTTTTAGGGGTTCATCTTAGACTCCATGCATCGTACTATGATCTGCAAACATAATGTTGTAAAACTTTGTAAATTACTTATTGCTCTTTCCCTCTTCCATCATACTTCAAATGAACTCCAAATGGAAGTAACTGGTTTTATTTGAATTTTCTAATCAGATTCAATATGTCAGAAATGAGTTTCTTCAATCATTGTTTATTGCATAGGCACTTGATTCTAGGTCATTGTCTTGCTTTACTCTTTTTCATATTCTAGCATAGGAGAAAGAGTTTTTTTGTAGATACATTGGAGGAGAAAAGACTATATTATAGAAGGCACTGCCACTGATGTGAGTCCAGATTTTGTGGGAAAAGATCAGGAAGAAAAGAGATATTATTTTGTATAATAATTTATTTAATATATACATTATAAATTATTACTCCATATAATTAATGTCTTAAATAGACATACAAATAGATATATATCCCTTTCTCCAAAAAATCTGAATCAACAAAAGAACACTTGCTTCTTGAAAAGCTCACTCTGTCAGCTTTTGGCTTATTTATCATGGAGTATTTCAGCATTTTTGAATACTGCTTTAATTTGTTGTGTTTGTGTTTAAACACTGACTTCAACAACATGTACATATAGCAAATAGATCTATAACAACCAAATTTGCTTTTAACCAGAACAAAAATTTCACAACGTTCATAAAACTGCTGTGAAATATGAGTATAAAATGTACTTGAAAAGTTGGGCATTAGAAATGAATGAATGAATTTTGAAAAGAGGCTAAATACAAGGACATAATTGTTAGTTTGATTTCTAAATGTATTGATTGTAATAAATATACATTATTAACTTCAATGAAGATGGTTAAGGAATATCGCAATTGTTCAAATCCACATGAAATAACAGCTAGGGTTAAATATTATGATCTTTGCTTTCCTCTCTCCATCAACTGTATCCTGGCCTGGATTAATTGTTTTCCACAAGATTTTTAAAACAATTCATATGAACTATTTATGCTGAATTTCAAAATTCACAACATGTCTTGTTTTATCATTTACAAACTATTTGTGGGAGATGTTTTTGCCAAATTTTATTATGTCCCCATATTATGAAAAAATAAACGAATGCATTAGTTTCCAAAATGATACAACATTACAGAATTGCTTTCTTCAGCTTAACGAGACGATCAATCAAGAGAGCAATTAAGGCATGAGAAACACCATGTATGTACTGGCTCAATATAACAAAGAATGAAAGAAGTTATAACTTGTGTCCCTACACAGAGTTCAACAAAAAACAGTTGAAAAAGAAAACAACATAAAATTAACATAACAAACTGCTATAGTTAACATAAACAAGTGAGTAAGCTGTCAAAACAGATATAAACATAAAAATCCTTCTTCATCATGATCTGCCATGTATGTCATTTTCATCAGTGAGAAAGCAACAATCCATTATATCACAGAAACTTGTAAGTCAACAAAATGAAAACATCCACACCAAAATAACTGATAGATATGGTATTTAGTGCTCAAATTTGGCCCAGGAAGCTTTTGTTTGTCCATAACATGATTTGCACATTGTCAATTATACAGTAATTCAGTAACCCTGTAGAGGCATGTTATATAACGCTGATTTTTCCAACTGATTAACCTCTATTTCTTTAAACTGCACACTTGGTTCTCTTGACATGGGAGGTAACTCTGAAAATAAAAGATAAATATGTATCATCAATGTGCATAATAATATGTTTTTGCTTAAAAAAATTCAAACTTTCCTAAAATACATTAATACACATGGACAAAGAATTATAAAAATGTAGACACTATATATATATAT
>MJUU01012679.1:116862-132603 GCA_002080025.1 Modiolus philippinarum | reverse complement strand
AACAAAAAAAAAAAAAAAAAAAAAAAAAAAAAAAACCAGCATCACTAAATGTTTAGTCCTAGTTCAATGATCTCTCTTTATAAAAACAAGAATAGATTTAAATTGTGGTATGTACATCAACATGGTATGTTCTTTGAACATGTTTGATAACCAATATCCAATTCTCTATTCCGAAGTTGTATCATTTGTATTCAAAAGATTATGTTGCATTATCTTCCTTGAATATATAAGAAATGGAGAACTTTGTTTTTAATATGTGCACAACAACATATATAATTGCTGAATAAAAATCCAATGCATGGCCTGGATGGTGTTGCAATACTGTTGGAAGACTTGCTAGTTCATTCTTATAGTTCACAACCTGTATTTTAGGTACCATAGTTTTACAGTTTAGCTCCTTTCTCTATGATATGCCTTTCATCTTCAATTTATATGTTTGATCGCAAAAAAAAGTGCCATCACTGAGAAACATAAACATATCAAGAACCACACCAACAGATACAGCTATTAATATTAGCTGGGAGAAATTCTCATACA
Source organism: Modiolus philippinarum (assembly GCA_002080025.1). Classification (NCBI taxonomy): domain Eukaryota; kingdom Metazoa; phylum Mollusca; class Bivalvia; order Mytilida; family Modiolidae; genus Modiolus; species Modiolus philippinarum. The sequence continues at coordinate 132,066 of MJUU01012679.1, read as the reverse complement.
CCTTTGTCATAATTAATACTGAAGAGTTCACCATTTTTACATGTAGATTTTACTGTATGAATGATTATTTTTAAAGTTACCTTCTGGGTTGGCTTGACTAGGTACAGCAGCAGATTCAGCCAGGGTGCTGTCTTCAAAAGTTGGTTGTGCTGGCTGTGGTGGTGGTCTACGTGCACATAATTCCCCTAAAGTTGGTTTTACATTAAATCTATCTGGATTCTGGTATCTTTCTTGTCTTCTGTGTTCTATGTGGTCATTTATAATTTTTTGAGACTGAAAATAAACAATACAATGTCAAGAAAATAACATACAAAGAGGGTAGTCTTGAAAGAGAATGGTTGAAATTTTATAATAAGGTCAGCAATATTTTTAATATACAGTCGAACTTCGATACTTCAAACAACCAAGGTACCAATAAAATCAGTTCAAGTAACTTCAAGCTAGAGAGGTGTTACAGTTTTCAAGGTCATACTACGTTTACACTTAAGGATGGTCACTCCTCAAGTTTATTATATCAAGGATTTAAAATTTTTATTTTTATTTATTAGAATATGGACCATACATCATTTTAAGCAAAAAATATTCACAGATCAGTGTGGAAGTTTTTGAGATTTAAACGCCTGAAATTTTGGTGGGAAACCAAACTTCTCTAGACTTTTCATTCACTTTGCATTGAGGTAATCAACCTTTGAAATGCGATAATTGAATATCAAGAATTTCATCAAATTTTTTCAGAAGTCTATTGAAGATGTATACTATCATGTTTTGAAAAGAAAACTGGGGGTCAGTGAGTAAAATTTTTTAATGCATCATAATGGATAAAATAAGAGAATTCTGAAAGTCAGATACAGTTTCAAAAACCTGAGGAGTGACCAATCTTAAAGAAAGGGACAACAAATAGTGTTAGAGACATCCATGGTATAAAAGCCATTGCAGTTCTAGCCATCAAAGTTCTACTGTTTATAAATGAATAAGGATTTTAAATTGTTACCCCAATAATTTTATAAAATTTATTGAGTAATATAATAATGTTGGAACAATATAAAAATTATTCAAATTTCAATAAAAATAGCAGTATTAGTCAAATGTAATCTTCATTCCATTCTATGAAAATTTTGGCAAAATTTAACCTGTACACATTAAATTATGTGCAATAATGTACATGTATTTAAACATGACAATGTCTAATTTGTACAGAATGTTGGAATTTAAATCTGATTATCTGTCTTGCATATTTATCTTATTTTTTTTTCAAATTTCTTGTTAAGGGGAGATAATTTCTTTTGAATTTAAAAAGAAAATCACAATATCTGTATTAAAAGTTTAAAAATCACAACATAACTGAAAATATAATCTTTTTGGATTTGTCAAATACCATTTTCTAGTTTAAAACATAAAATGCATATTGGTAGTACATGTAGTCTTTTAAAGAATTTTCCATTTATTTTAGTCTAGAGTTACCTTCAATAATGAGAAATGTTAATTAAACTTTTAAACTGCATTTAAATGCTTCTTGCAAAATGCATAAACGAATGGGTTAGTTAAAAAATATGACCAAGAGGGCAGTTTTAACCTACAATTACCTTCAAATTCTTTGAAAAATTGTGGATATGGTATTAGAATAATTAAAGCACCTTTCAAGTCATGTTCACTTCTTGCTTTGGTTTTTAAAAACAGGTTTTAGGAGCAATCTAATCATATGAATACTCATATTCATAACTTTTTCATCAAAATTACTTTAAAAGGCAGAGTGTGGGGATGAAATGTGCTTTTGACCAGCTCATTCCTTTTTGTGGGTGCTGACTTTATGAGGTTCAAAATGCATATATATAAGCATTTGATACCTTATATTTTTAGCTAGACATTTTCTATTTCTGTAAATTTTGAGTAACACGTAAACTGAGTGTAAAATTCAAGTATAAAATTGGGGTATTTCACCTTCATTACCTTTTGAGCACTGAGTATAAGATTGGGGTCAGCCATGATCTCTGTGATTCTAAGGTTATTTTTCACTGATTTGGAAGCTGTAGACCTGGCATGCATAGGGAGTTTCTCTTGATAAAGTTTGTCTGTAAAATCTGGCTCTTCTGTCTGTGTTTTCTTGATTCTGTTGAAAAAGAAATTTAAATAAATGGAAGTATAACTATTTTGTTGCTTTTTGTTACCACTTTTGAATAAAGTGTTATTTTCACTGTTATATGATTAACAATTACATGAGAAATATCTCTTTAAAGGATTTTCTATTTTTCTATTTCATTTATTTTCAAGTCTTCAAAATTCATTGAATAATATTAGGATTGGATCAGAATGAATTTCTTCAAAAGAGTTTTACTTCTTTATTTTTTGTTATTTAACACTTCACTTCATAATAATCTAATAAATATCAATGAAAGTTATTAACATACTTCCTGTTTGTCAGCAGTTCATAAATTCTCTCTATTAACAAAGTTCCAGCTCCTTCCTTACAGTGGATTGTACCCTCAATGTATTCCTCTGGTATGTCTAAGGAATGTCTTTTTATAAACTGAAAATAAAGTATTTTTATTGTAATATTTGTTTGTTTTTTTTTCTTTTGAAATCAATTGTTTTGCAAAAATATATCAAGTTTTCTGGATGCAAAATTGATGTTACATATGATGTCCAGTTATAGTAGTTCAAACACTACTACTTTGTTAATATTGCTGCAGTCAAGGAAGTGGCAAAACTTTTATTGTAATAAAGTAAAGATTAACACCCCAAGCTTACACAATGTGTTTGATTCATCGATGTTAAATGTCTACATTGTAGATATATCAGACGTGAAAACCTGACAAATGTATACATTGTTGTCTTTGAACGACGGCGAGTCAATGAAATGTACAGAGCTTGGGGTGTAAATCTTAATTTCGGTAAACTGAAAGTTTTGCCACTTGCTTGACCGCAGCAATAAACAAACTCTAGCCTTCAAACCCATCTCATAATAATTCAAATCTTGTTCAGATGAAGTTCTTTATACATTGTGTATTATATTTCCAAATGTGTACATTCATGTCTTAAAAATGTTCACCGTTGTAAAAATTCATCTTCAAAAGCATTTTGAATCTGGGATCCTCTTATTTCACAAAACTACTTTGTGCTTTAAAGAAAGTAAATCTCTACATTTCCTGTTTCAGATATATGCACTGAGCAATGTAATTTTCTTGACATACAATTTTCCAGATCTATTAAGACTTTAAAAAAACACTGGTTCCCTGAAAACCTATCATCTTTTTGCTTTTAATTTTGGGCAACAAAGTTTGTAAGAATTGGTGTGTGATCATCATTTAAGGTGTCAAGGTGATTTTAAGTCTGTTTGCTTTGTAAGGTGGTGGGTGTTGATTTTGGGGGTAGTTCATATTCCCTCCCCAATTATCTCCCTTTTATCTCCAAATACATCAACATTCAATTATCCATTTATGACCAGAAATTAAAAAAGGGAATTTTCAGTGACGCCTTACCAATTTTAACAAATACCAATTCTTTTGTTTTGAGTCTAATGATGTTCCATTATTATATGAGTGCATCTGTATATCTTGTGGGAAATACCAGGAAAAAATCTCTGCGATTAAGTATCCATTTGTTACATCCCTGAAAATAAAAAGTTGCAATGACAAAAAGTGTGTGAAACATGACTTGAAATATCAAAAAAAATCATAATGATAACCAATCACCTCTCTGACTAAATTTGTATCATTACTTTGAAGCAAGGACTGTTGATTTTTGCCTGTCAGCTAAAATATCATTAGATTAAATGTCTGAAAACCATACATTTCAAATTTCTTTACATTATTGTCTCCACTCTGTTCATCTAGATTTTTACTTAAATATAGTCATGTCAAGGTTATTGTATATCTGGTTATACTGCACATCATCAATTTTGATTAGCTATAAGGGGGCTCACTCTCAATACTGTTTAAAGCTTAATTTCTTGAAACTTGTTTAAATGGATTATTGTAGGCTCATCTACAAATGGTAAATGGTAAAATAAGATATAGATGGGAGTGTTTTTAAAGGAGATACAAGACATTAAAAATTAGCAAGAATTGATTTCTCTGGATTTTCCTTTAATTCAACATCAGGACTATTTATTTAAGCTAGGAAGTTTCTAGTTATATCTCAAATTTTATGAAAACTTGTCAAGAACACAAGACATTCATGAAATAGTGGTGGGTGTTAATGTGAAAAATTCTTTAAGCCACTGAACTGATGAAAACAAGGAGTAATTAGACAAGTTGTAGGTCAACTAATTAAGTTTAATACTAATTAGCATCATATCACAATACATTGTTTAATATTTTCTCATTTCAAGGCCAAGATTAAATTAACCTATTTGTTATGATTGTCTATAAATTTCATTAAGATGAAAAGTTAATCTTTTCTTTTGTTTATTTAAAAAATAATTCTTGGGAGATTCAAAATATACTGATTTTACAATGGGTTGGCCCTTTATGCCGAATATTTTATCTTGAGCGACAGCGAGTGGTAAGATATTGACATAAAGGGCCAACCTGTGGTAAAATCAGTATAAATTCAAGCTCCAAGGAATTATTTGGATTCTAATAGGACAAATAAAGAACTTTTTTGAAGTGAAGCACTACTAGGTAATGGTAATGGAAGAAAATTGCCGTTCTGTCAACATACTATGAGAACTAAAAACAGTATATAACATGTATATATAGATTGGAAGATATTTTTGTATCAAATATTTTCATATGGACTTGAAAGCTATTACCAATACAAAACTGAAAGTAAAATTATTTTGAGATACTATATTTTTATTTCAAATTGTAACTTTATGTCTGCTGAATATTGGAACAGCCTTGAATATATTGAGATTATACCACAGGTTTGGAGTTTGGACACAAAAGGTTTTAGTGACATCATATTAGAATTTGTTGTAGAACATATCTGATGATACCAAAATATAATTTGGAAAGCTTTTTGTCTCCAAGTTTTAACCCCTTTTTAGGACATGTGCAGTATCACTGGACATAATAAGACAGTTTGTTTATATCACAGGTTCTCATCAAAATTAAATAAATAACCAAATAAGATTTAAAGGAAACATTAGTAATACCAGTTTGGGGATAAGCCTAATTTGGATAGTATATCCCAATTGGGATATATCATTATATCCCAATGGGGATATATGACTAATAATTTCTAAATTATATTTCAGGAGTTTAATGTCGCATCATCATACATGAAAATTATAAATCTATAGGGTTAGAGCTTTCGGGGAATATACTTCTGTTGTCAAAAAGATGTTGCAAATTTTCTGCAGATCGATTATGATAAAAAAATATCAGTCACTTTGATTTTTTGTTAACTTAAGTTTATAGGAAGTTATAACCGTTCTTTACCGCTTCTCTCAAAGAACCTCCATAGGCATTTGAATTGAAGAAACCGTGGTAGTTTGAGGAAGATAGTTTGTGATTAGCAAAGAAATGAAGTAGGGTCAAATTAAAGTAACTTTTGATTTCTTCTAGAGTTTTCTCCCATTGACCATATATTAAAACACGCTATGAATGTTGGGTGAAGCAGTGATGTTTAAAACTTCAACATCTTTGCATATTTTTAACAAACTAAACTTCAGTTCAAATAAATTGTATTCTCACAGACGTTTTGCATCTCATACCTTGAACATTTAACCAGTTACAATCGTGATGATCTTTTATTTTGACAGAATAAAATGTATGATTTTACGTTCTAAAAATGTCTCTGCTGATGAAATGCAGCATTAACGAGAAGATAATGATATATCATTTGATGACTTAAACCATAAAGTTTCTCAAGTTTTTTGTTTCATTACGCGCCATTGAAATGTGAAGAAATAATCCATAAAAAACTGATCAAATATCCCAATTGGGATATACTATCCAAATTGGGCTTATCCCCAACCTGTAATACTGTTTACATAATTGAATAGATTTAATGTATGTCAGTAAAAATATGTCATGTTGGCACCTGAAAAATATTGTAACTGGATTAGACCTCAGAAATCAAGATTTCCTCCCAGCATTACTGCATATTTACATTACCTTAATTTTAGTTGATCATACATAGACAAATATTGATCTGTGTTCTTGATCAAGTACTTCGGTCTTAGTTTACTTTAGGGGTCCTACAACTTTAGGGTTGTGATTTTTTCCTATTTACTACAAGTGTTTTCAATTTTCAACATCGAAAAGGTGGTTGTTTTCAACAATTACAAGGCTTTCTCATTTGAAAATTGAAATTATCAAAAATTAATTCGATGGTAAATTTTGAGCACTGAGTGTACTGCCACTGACTTGGAGTGATCCAGTAAAATTCGTCATTCAATGGGTGCAGCTGGCGAACGCTTACTTACCATTTGGCAGTTTTTATTTGCCAGGTTAAATCCAAACTCTGGATCCACTTCAAAACTTCTCTTGGGAAACCTGACATCTTTTCTATTTGTTGTCCTGAGCAACGAATAAATCAATCGATGTATACGGGACGCTTAATTGGATTCTGCCTTTTCACAAACATTTAACTGACAAAGAGAAACATGTAGACCTGAAACGGAATAGATATGAAAATATCCGGAAACGTTATTAAAAAAGTAAATAAAAAACAAAATAAGTAAATAAAAAACAAAATAAGTAAATAAACAAACAAACAAATAAATAAAATAAATCAGAAAACAAATAATAATAATAAAAAGTAAAATCAACAAAGTAAAATGAAACAGATAACCCCATATCATTTTTAAAGGTTTTTAACAGGGACTATACATTACAGTCTTAAATTTTTAAGGTCTTCAAGACAAGTTTCCTGTTTCCTGGTCTGTAGCTGGGACTACTCCAAGCCTGTAGCAATCAGTTGTTTAAATAATAACTCTCAATGATTCTTGCATGTTATTAAAAAAAATTTTTTTCATTGATAAATAACTCGTCACATAAGGTGAAAGTTAGATAGTTAGTTAGATATAATATTAAAACAAGATGTGTTTGTGAAACACTACATATGTCCCCAGATTCTACAGTAGGCTATATGAAAATATCCAATTTAACCCCTTTTGACCTGTGACATTGACCTTTGACCTTACTAGTTTTGTTTGCATAGTTATGTTAAAAAGTCTACCTTACATTATTACCATTAAAAACACCCAATTCAACCCCTTTATTAAGAAACGGATGAAGCCCTTTTGGGTCTCTTGTTTATTGAAAATGATTAATTATATCTGTTTAAACATGCTCCTTCAGAAAAACAATGAATCATTAGATATGACATAAAAATTAAAATTTATTTTTTTTCCATTTGCCCCCCCCCCCCACCCCATTTTGGGCCTCTTGTTTGTCAACAATGGTAAACGCCATGTCAAATCTGTCAGCATACTATTAAAGTTGCACAATTTTATTAGCAATAACATAAAGCCAACCAAGTCTCAAAAGGATAAATGATAAGGTTTCTACAGTCAAATATTGGAAAACAGCCAATTTAACCCTTTTTTTACCTCTGTGACCTTGACCTTTGACCTGACTTAATTTTTTTTTATATATGTTCCTCTTGACTAGACCTATTCACATGCAAAGTATGAAAAGTCTATCTTACATATACTTCAAAAGTTATAGCAAAGGTTAAAGTTTTGGACAAACAGACAGACAGACAGGACAAAAACAATATGCCCCACCCCCAATCCTTGATCTGGGGGGATAAAATCTGAATAGTGTTGAAAGTCTAGCTTTAAATGCCAGTGTTATAAACAGATTTTAATTGGCTACATTTTGCAATTTCATGAAGAACAGATACATAGTCATGTCAGAATTTTTGTAGACGTAAGACCTAGAGTCATTGAAGCATAACTTTCAAATACCCATTCACAGACCTAAAGACTGATGTGCCTCATGTGACACACATGTATTAGTAGTATCACAGATATGAATCTTTATGCAAAATGTACCTGAGTCATTGAAGCATAAAATGTAGGTTAGAGTGACCAAATTATCATCTAGAGCAGCATCACTCGTCATGACACATTCACTGACCAAAGATAATGTGCCACATGTAGTATCTCGGATATGAACCCAAACACAAACTATAACCTGAGTCATTGAAGCATAAAATGTAGGTCAGAGTGACCCAATTATCATCTGAAGCAGATTCACTTTCCAAGACACATCCACTGGCCCAAGATGACTGATGTGCTACTTGTAGTTTTTCTGATATGAACCTTAACAAAAATTTTTACTCGAGTCAGTGAAGCATGAAATGTAGGTCAGAGTGACCCAATTATCATCTGAAGCAACATCATTCTCCCTGACGCATCTACTGACCAAAGATGATTGATGTGCCACATCTCTTTTCTCAGATATGAACTTAAAACTAACTTTAACCTGAGGTGGGACGAACAGACAGACACTTGGACGGATGGGCGAGATGCTATATCCCCTCCCTAACTCTGTTGGGTGAGGGGATAACAATATTTTGGAAAAATAAACTAGGGATCAAAATTGCTTAATAAAATTTGTGGTAACAAAATATAATTCCTCATTTTATAATGTTTTATATTTCTGTTACTCTCAACCCGATAAAAAAAAATAAAATGCACAGAGGCATTCATGGCACGGCTAAAATATCAAGTCTCATACATTCAGGAAAACCTTAATGAAGAATGGCAAAATTTGGAAGGTAATACAGGTTTTTTTCAAGAATTTTAGAAAAAAAGTGCGGAAAACTGAAATTTTAATAAAATTTTCTAAGTTAAAGGCCGATAACTCTGTCAAAAATCAGTGGACCGGAACCAAAGTTAACCTTGTAGACTCACATACCAAATATTAGACCAATACCTGCAATGGTTTAAAAAAATGGTTTAGAAAAAAAGTGCAGAAAACTGATGCGGGACTGACGGACAGACGGAGTGCAAACCTGAAGTCCCCCTCGGTTATTACCGGTAGTAGACTAATAAGAGGTGCACATCTACATTATGTCAGAAAGACTGTTTCATGAAAATCTATTGAGTGGTTCAGGAGGAGTAGCAGATAAGAGATGGGTACCCACTTGTGATGTAATGGCTAAGTCCATGTTTTGCTATGGGAAACCCATAATATCAATCAAATCAAATTCTGATATAACAGGTTAACATCTACATTATATCACAAAGACTGTGTTAAAGTTTCATGAAAATCTATTCAATGGATCTGGAGGAGTAGCCAATAAGAGATGGGTACTCTCAGGTGTAACAGATGGACGGAAAGACAGAAGGATGGACGGACACCTCCATCACTATATACCCCCACTTTTAAAGTGTGTGTATAAAAATGCAATGTTTGAGTATATCAAGCAATCAACCAAGTGAATCATACTAAAATTTTTCACTCACATCTTCTCACCTCTGTGACAAAAAAGGACTTGATCCAAGTTGGTGGTTGGCATAAATTTTGTTCACAAATTTCAAATCTGAAACACCAAAAATTCAGAAAACTTTCAAGTTTTAAGTGACATAAACTCTAAGATCAGATATACCTCTAAAACTTAACTTGAACCTTTGTTTTCAATTTTATACACAAGTTATTGGGTGGAAAAACCTAAACTCGAAGAACAAAAATCATCTATCAAAGGGCACAACTGCAGAACCACTTTGTCATGTTTAACCAAACGTAAATTGGCCTGATTGTTTTTGTAAACTTCTTATACACCAAGTTTGAAGATAGTCTGCAAATTTGTTCGCCAGCTATTGGACCAAAACCCAAAAATTTACATCATTTGAAGGGATATAACTCTAAAACCATTTGGACCTCTGAATCTGAATTGGCACTTGGTCTTAATTTTGCTGCAAACAACTGACACACAAAATTTGAAGACTGTATGTTGTTTCATTACGAATTGTCATAAGTCATGTGATCAAGAATGATCCAATAGAAAAGTGTCTTAAATAGTGAGGAATAATAATAATCAATATATTACCTTGCCACCTACATGTGATGTGGTTTTCAAAAACAAACACCAGAATAATATTGGTTTGTAATATAGAATGGCTCTCGTTTTCTCCGTAGGCTATAAACGAAATGATGGTCCACTTGGATTGATGCAGCTAGACGGTGAAGTGGTTGAAATAGAGCAATGGAAATTGAGCTCTCCTTTAAATGAGGTAGAAATGTTACTTTTTGGATTGTTCACCATAGATGCATATTTATAAAAGTTATTTCCAATGGAAACTAGAGCTGTAGCCGAATGGCAACCATGTTATGCCCCTGCTTACTGAACCCTGAATCAATAGGGTAAGTGCAACTTTAAGAGTGTGTGGACACAATACAGGTGTGGACACAGTACAAGAAATACCTCCCCTTTTTCCAGAAAATATACAGTTGAATTATCTCCCTTTCAAAATTTCGAACTGCAACCATATTTCCATGTGGTATGCCCAAAAATCATTTCTATTGGGTGGTAGCAAACCTTTCTGTAAAGTCTCAACCAATTTCAGACATTTTTAATCTTCCCAATTTTTTTCAGTTTCCATGGCAACGGGGCCATTTTTAAAATTCTTAGTCCAAAATCATGTCTATGGGTACTGGGCAACCTTCCAGTAAAGTTTCAACCAATTTGGGATACTTTTAATTTTCCCGCCTTTTTTTCAGTTTCCATGGCAACGGCAGCCATTTAGAAAATTTCAAATGATGTGAGTGTATACATCTTCTCATTCCTTTGAAATAGTTGGAATTTGCTTGCAAAGTGTCTGAAAAACATCAAAAGTTGTGTTTTTTATTCGGACGGACAAATTAACAGACAGACGAATGGACGAACGTACGGACAGACAAGGGTAAAACAATATGCCCCGACTTTTCGTCGCGGGGGCATAACAATACTAATATTTTTCATCCCTATTATTTGAATTTATATGAAAACAATGTGAATTAATTGCCGCAGGTAAAAGTATGGATGCACATACAATGCACAAATCGGCATAAAAGATCAATTTAGTGCCTGTCTTTCAAAGTGGATCCCCAAAAAGGCCATCTTTAGATTTTGACCAAAATTTGTAAACGGATTGCCAATATCATTGTTAATCCATGTGCAAATTTTTAAGTCTGGGCTTTTTAGCGTTTCTCCAGAATAACAGTTGAAACACGATCTAATCTTAATTTCTTATGCATTCTTTCTGACGTTTCTTTCAGAAATCAACTTTGTATAAAAGAAAAACTGTCAACAAATAACCCTACAAAAATACCAAATGGTAACCACTGTTACATTACACTTCAAATACTAATTAACACATGTCCGAAAATCTTGAAATTTTCAAAGTGAAAATAGTAAAAGTAATATGTCACCGAGGGTCAGCTGTCCACGAGTTGTGCCAAAGGGAATTAACTCTTTAAGGACTGCTTGACCCACGGTTAACATAAAGGGAACAAGATGTTCAGCGCAGACTTACTTAATGATTAGTGGCAAAGTAACTACAAATAAAAGTTTAACAAAATAAAAAGCCAAATGTAAAATAAATGTCCAAAATAACAAAATCCAAATAAATAGAATAAAGTTCACTTTTAAATGATTGTTATGCCATAAATAGTTCACGCATGGATTGTACAAAATCACTGTTGAATTTCTGTCTAAGTTAAATAAATTTCCAAATGTCCAAAGTAGTAATTGAATTTCAGCACGGTCCAAATAATAGAATTGAATATAAAAGTCCAAAATGTTCGCAACACAGCTTTGAATGTTGACGTTAACTGACGAGTTGTTGATCTGTTCCTTTTGTAGTTAAAAGGCGGATTGGTTATCAATCGGTGAGCCGGAACTAGATTCAGTGGAGACAGGATACAGTAACTCCTGGAGGTTTGTTGTAGTTTCCAATACTGAGTTTGGGTCTTCACAGTTGTTCTACTGATCTCTTTCTCTCTCTTCTTTTTCTGCCAATTTCGAATTCCTACGGACTATTTATGGTCATGACTACAAAAGCTCAAAAATGTGGAGTAAAAATCACAATAATTTGAGTAATAATAATTTCATGCCAAAATATGCCAAAAGATAATTAATTCACATCTGTCTAATTTAATCAAGTACAACAGATCAAAACGAGTAAACTTTTTCAACAGGTGACACATAATCTAATTAACACATATAGATACAGTAACTCTAATTAGTGTCAGGTAATCAAAATCAGGTAAACTTATCAAGATACAAATTTAAATTGATTTCAAGTAATTAAAATCAAGGTAAACATGTCATGATGTTAAGAAACAAAATATCTAAAATTTTGTGAACATAAAAAATATTAAAGTTCTGATAAATCTAATTAAAAATAATCAATAAATTTTGGGAGGGAATGTCACTGTTACATATATGTACCTTATAGCGGGTAATTTTCACATGGTTTTAATCTTCGCGTATTTTCGCGGATGGATTTAAATCACCAAAAAAAATTCCGCGAATATTTTATGTATCATTAGGATGTATATAGGATCTTTGATAATCCAAAAATTTTAAAACGCTTAAATTTTTGGTAAACATTTTCCACACTCAAATCCGCGGATTTTTTGACCCGCGAAAATAAACCTGTATTCGGTACATGCTCCTTTATTGCCCCATATATTTATTTCACAGTGAGTACAAATCACTCACAAATGAAAAATATAACGGAAAGTCCATTTTCTCCCCACTTAAAAACGTGAAAAAAAGTGGATCCTGATAAAGGCCACAAAATCAATTTCATATGGTTTATACAATGCATAATTATATATTCAATAATAAACCTACCGGTAAATTTTGTTTCCGCCCATGCCCTTTGAGGGTGGCTGGCATTTTTTCTTTATTATCATAAATTTGACTATCAGACAGACTTGGTTTTAAAACAATGTTTTATAAATTAATCAACAATAATTGTATATTTCTCATATATCTGTACCATAAAGCATTTGTTGCAGCATAAGATACATAGTATGTGAAATGTGAAAAATACCGAAAATGTTAGAAATTTGTTTGTTTTTTTACTGTGGCTGTGTCATCAAACATCTTAATGATTTGAGGAGGTGACAGGAATACAAATTTACAGGGGAGACAAGTTTTGTGAACTACTTCCCTGCCTGGATGATTAATGGTAAAATATGTAATGATCATCTCAAAATATCTTCCTTTTTAAAATAAGGTACTCCATCTGAAAAAGTAACCATCTTTGATTTATCTTACTTATTTTTGGGAGGGCAGCATGTTTCTATGTCTATGAATTAGCTGATGTAAGTGGATTTCAAGATGTAGTAGTTTCACCATAGTGCCAATTCGCCTTGGAAGTAATGCCAAATTTTTGACCAAATAATGATTTCATCACCTGAAGAATCTTGCTAGCATTTTCTGAGAAGACTGGACATACATTTTCATTGTGGTCAAACTTGATCCTTTATTCCTGCTGAATATTTCTATGGCCACATCAAGTTAATTAATAGCTTCTCATCCCCACCCGCCCCATTTTTTCTAAGCTCATATTTTTTTTTATTTTCAATTATACAGAAATTTTCTTTAAATTCCTATAAACTTTATAGAAAATCAGTAAAAAAATAAACAAGAGTGGACCCTAATAGATGTCTCGCCCGTCCCTGTTTGTCGCTAAAACAGTCATGTACTACTCAAGAGCAACCAACAAGCCAAATATTATTACCGTACCACTTATAGTAATTGAGAAACTATTCTAATCAGAAACACTTAACTTTGTTCGCTAGACCATGAAATTGAGGTCAAGGTCAAAAGCCATATGGCAGACTGACATGTACTAACCAAGACCAAGCTACATACCAAATATCATTGACCTATGGCTTGTAGTTATTGAGAAACAGACTTAAGCAAAAACATTTAACCTGGTCACTGGACCGTGAAATTGAGGTCAAGGTCAAAAGCCATATGACAGACTGACATGTACTAACCAAGACCAAGCTATATACCAAATATTATTGACCTTTAGCTTGTAGTAATTAAGAATCAGACCTAAGTAAAAAACTTAACCTGGTCACTGGACCGTGAAATTGAGGTCAAGGTCAAAAGCCAGATGGCAGACTGACATGTACTAACCAAGACCAAGCTATATACCAAATATTATTGACCTATAGCTTGTAGTTATTGAGAATCAGACTTAAGCAAAAAAACTTAACCTAATCACTGGACCGTGAAATTGAGGTCAAGGTCAAAAGCCATATGGCAGACTGACATGTACTAACCAAGACCAAGCTATATACCAAATATCACTGACCTTTGGCTTGTAGTTATTGAAAAATAGACTTAAGCAAAAATTTAACCTGGTCATTGGACAACGAAATTGAGGTCAAGGTCAAACCCATATAGCAGACTGACATGTACTAACCAAGACCAAGCTATATACCAAATATCATTGACATATCACTTGTAGTTATTGAGAAACAGACTTAAGCAAAAAAGACTTAACCTGGACTTAAGCAAAACAAGAGGCTCTCAAGAGCCTGTATCGCTCACCTGGTCCTTGATTAAGATAGACATTTTATGTTAAAGCCCATATACATGTATATAATAAAACTATAGTTCCAATATGCCCAATTAGTTTAAGGGGAAAAGACGTCTGTTAGTGTTCCCCATGGGTCCAATGTTAAAACATGTACCCTGCTGGCAGCATCTTGGATAGAATGGGAACCTGAGAAAAAAAATCTTTTCAGGGGTCCACATAAAAACTATTTTGACCAAGTTTGATTCCCTTGGCTCAGTAGTTTCAGAGGAGAAGATCTTTGAATGAGTTTTCCCATAGGGTCCAATGATAAAACTATTTTCCCTGCTGACGTCCATATTAAATACAGCGCGGACCTGAAAAACAGCTTTTTGGTAAGGGACCACCAAAGGACTATTGTGGCCAAGTTTGGTGCCAATTGGCTTAATAGTTTCAGAGGAGAAGATCTTTGAATGTGTTTTTACCATAGTGTCCAATGTTAAAACTATGTTTCCCGCTGGCGGCCATCTTGAATATCGTGTGGACCTGAAAAACAGCTTTTTTGTAAGGGACCACCAAAGGACTATTGTGGCCAAGTTTGGTGCCCATTAGCTTAATAGTTTCAGAGGAGAAGATCTTTGAATGTGTTTTCCCATAGGGTCCAATGTTAAAACTATGTTCCCCGCTGGCAGCCATCTTGGATATCGCATGGACCTGAAAAACAGCTTTTTCGTAAGGGACCACCAAAGAACTATTTTGGCCAAGTTTGGTGCCAATTGGCT
>MJUU01012679.1:98041-115301 GCA_002080025.1 Modiolus philippinarum | reverse complement strand
CGGACCTGAAAAACAGCTTTTTTGTAAGGGACCACCAAAGGACTATTGTGGCCAAGTTTGGTGCCAATTGGCTTAGTAGTTTCAGAGAAGAAGATCTTTGAATGTGTTTTCCCATAGGGTCCAATGTTAAAACTATGTTCCCCGCTGGCTGCAATCTTGGATATTGTGCAGACCTGAAAAACAGCTTTTTTGTAAGGGACCACCAAAGGACTATTGTGGCCAAGTTTGGTGCCAGTTGGCTAAATTGTTTCAGAGGAGAAGATCTTTGAATGTGTTTTCCCATAGGGTCCAATGTTAAAACTATGATCCCCGCTGGCGGCCATCTTGGATATCGCGCGGACCTGAAAAACAGCTTTTTCGTAAGGGACCAACAAAGGACTATTGTGGCCAAGTTTGGTGCCTATTGGCTTAATAGTTTCAGAGGAGAAGATCTTTGAATGTGTTTTCCCAAAGGGTCCAATGTTAAAACTATGTTCCCCGCTGGCAGCCATCTCGGATATTGTGCGGACCTGAAAAAACAGCTTTTTTGTAAGGGACCACCAAAGGACTATTGTGGCCAAGTTTGGTACCAATTGGCTTAATAGTTTCAGAGGAGAATATCTTTGAATGTGTTTTCCCATAGGGTCCAATGTTAAAACTATGTTTCCCGCTTGCGACCATCTTGGATATCACGCGGACCTGAAAAACAGCTTTTTGGTAAGGGACCACCCAAAGACTATTGTGGCCAATTTGGTTCCAATTGGCCCAGCAGTTTCAGAGGAGAAGATCTTTGAATGAACAGTTTATGCCGGACGGACGGACGAACGACGGACGCAAAGTGATGGCAAAAGCTCACCCTGGCATAAGCCAGGTGAGCTAAAAACTTATCCTGGGCACTGGTCCATGACTCTAAGGTCAAGGTCAAAAGCCATATGGCAGACTGACATGTACTAACCAAGACCAAACTATATACCAAATATCATTGACTTTAGCTTGTAGTTATTGAGAAATGGACTTAGGCAAAAAAACTTAACCTGGTCACTGGACCGCGAAATATAAGTCTAGGTCACATAATTTTGGGTTCCACAGATAGGATTCGCCGTAACCTACCTATGGACCAAATAAAAAGTTCCTACATCAAAGGCTTCCATATAATAACTTGAGTTTACGCCGCCGACGCCGTCGTACTTTGCATGCCTATGTCTGGCTTTCCGTGACTTTCGTCGCGGGCGAGACAATATAAAACCCTCCCACCCACCCCAGATTTTTTGTTATAGGTGGATGAGAATCTACAAATTAACTTGATNTCTCATAATAATTCAAATCTTGTTCAGATGAAGTTCTTTATACATTGTGTATTATATTTCCAAATGTGTACATTCATGTCTTAAAAATGTTCACCGTTGTAAAAATTCATCTTCAAAAGCATTTTGAATGTGGGATCCTCTTATTTCACAAAACTACTTTGTGCTTTAAAGAAAGTAAATCTCTATAATTTTCCTGTTTCAGATATATGCACTAAGCAATGTAATTTTCTTGACATACAATTTTCCAGATCTAAGGAATTAAAAAAACACTGGTTCCCTGGAAACCTATCATCTTTTTGTTTTTAATTTTGGGCAACAAAGTTTGTAAGAATTGATGTGTGATCATCATTTAAGGTGTCAAGGTGATTTTAAGTCTGTTTGCTTTGTAAAGTGGTGGGTGTTGATTTTGGGGGTAGTTCATATTCCCTCCCCAATTATCTCTCTTTTATCTCCGCAAATACATCAACATTCAATTATCCATTTATGACCAGAAATTAAAAAAGGGAATTTTCAGTGATGCCTTACCAATTTTAACAAATACCAATTCTTTTGTTTTGAGTCTAGTGATGTTCCATTATTATATGAGTGCATCTGTATATCTTGTGGGAAGTACCAGGAAAAAATCTCTGCGATTAAGTATCCATTTGTTACATCCCTGAAAATAAAAAGTTGCAATGAGAAAAATTGTGTGAAACATGACTTGAAATATAAAAAAAAAAAATCATAATGATAACCAATCATCTCTGACTAAAATTGTATCATTACTTTGAAGCAAGGACTGTTGATTTTTGCCTGTCAGCTAAAATATCATTAAATGTCTGAAAACCATACATTTCAAATTTCTTTACATTATTGTCTCCACTCTGTCCATCTAGATTTTTACTTATATAGTCATGTCAAGGTTATTGTGTATCTGGTTATACTGCACATAATCAATTTTGATTAGCTATAGTCTTACATATATATAATTTAGCGAATGGTATCAAGGGGGCTCACTCTTGATGTTGTTTAAGGATTTCTTGAAATATTGTTTAAATGGATTATTGTAGGCTACATCTACAAATGGTAAATGGTAAAATAAGATATAAATAGGTCAAAGGAGATACAAGACATTAAAAATTAGCAAGAATTGATTTCTCTGGATTTTCCTTTAATTCAACATCAGGACTATTTATTAAAGCTAGGAAGTTTCTAGTTATATCTTGAATTTTATGAAAACTTGTCAAGAACAGAAGACATTCATGAAATAGTGGTAGGTGTTAATGTGAAAAATTCTTTAAGCCACTAATTGAAGAAAACAAGGAGTAATTAGACAAGTTGTAGGTCAACTAATTAAGTTAAATACTAATTAGCATCATATCACAATACATCTTTTAATATTTTCTCATTTCAAGGCCAAGATTAAATTAACCTATTTATAACGGTTGTCCATAAATTTCATTAAGATGAAAAGTTAATCTTTTTTTTTGTTTATTTAAGAAATACTTCTTGGGAGAATCAGATTCAAAATATACTGATTTTACAATGGGTTGGCCCTTTATGCCGATATTTTACCTTGAGGGACAGCGAGGGGTAATACATCGACATAAAGGGCCAACCCGTGGTAAAATCAGTATATATTCAAGCTCCAAGGAATTATTTGGATTCTAATAGGACAAATAAAGAAATTTTTTGAAGTTAAGCACTACTAGGTAATGGTAATGGACAGGCCTGGGGTCAATTACATTGCAATGTTATGCATTACATTACTATTACTTTGTGAATCTTGCATTACAATTACAACAAAGATTGCTACGCGTAGCTATATGTCCCCCGCCGCCGCAGTAAAGTTGATAAAGTCCCATAACTCATGCAAAATAATGCGAATCAAAATGGCGGCAGGATATGATCAACTGCATTAGGTTGCAAACAGCCAAAGAAAATTTCAGCAAAATCCCTTAGTTGGATTTTGAGGAGTTGTGTCCACAAAGTCTTCCTATGTTGTAGTATGCATAAAGTCGATAAAGTCCCATAACTCCCGTAAAATTTGTCCAATCAAAATGGCAGCATAATATGATAAAGTACATATGGTGGCAAATGTTCACACAAAATTTCAGCATAATCCGTTCAGTGGTTTCCCAGGAGTTGTGCCCACAAAGTGTTCCTAAGCTGTAGCATGCGTTAAGTCGATAAAGTCCCATAACTCCTGTAAAATTTGAAGAATCAAAATGGCTATGCGATATGATCTTGTACATAAGTTGACTAACAATCCTGTAAAATTTGAATGATTTCTGGCCAGCGGTTTCTGAGGAGTTGCGTCCACAAGATTTGCCATTGTATAACAATGTCGAAATAATCAAAGTCCCATAACTCTCACAAAATTTGACAAATCAAAATGGCGAGGCGCTATGATCTAGTACTAATGGTCACTAACAATCCTGTAAAATTTGAATGAATTCTGATCAGCGGTTGCTGAGGAGTTGCGCCCACAAAATACGTGACACATGGACACAGACCATTACCATGTCCCTCCATAGTGTTGCCGCGGGGGACAATTACATTTTCTGTCTCATTTAATGCATTACATTACACATTACTTCTTTTGTCAAAAATAAAAATGAAAGATTTCAAAGACAGATTTTAAGAAACCATGGGTATATATGATGCATTGTACATCAGATATAAGATAAGAATTTTATTAAACTATTCAAGAACCCATAGAAGGCATTCATAATACATCAACATAAGTATGATTATACAAAAAACACAACTACATACACAACTATACTGTTCAACTCTCTTAACTCTATATAGTTTACATTTTCAATGCTTTGATCATCATTGAGGTTTAAAAAAATATCACATAGAGAACAAAGATCCGGAAAGTTTACCTTTCCAGCTACATATGTATTGATAAATTGTATATCAGTAGTCTTCTGCCATTTTGAACTTGTGATTTATGGTCTACTTGGTATAATCTGCTTTTTATATAATGATATTTGAAACACTGAAATATTATTGCACAGACAAAAAAGGCCACTGCACAAATCTACTAGATTTACATATGTGTGTATTTTTGTTGTTTGATAATAAATATAAGGTTTATATCTACTTTAACATGTTTTAAAGGAAATAATAATGAAAAAAAAACTTTCCAATATAGCAAGTTTTTATGCTTTTAGAGAAAGTAGACTGAATTGCGGAAAGTAATGTATACATGTTCAAACATGAATAAGATTGCATTGTTTCAGATTGCATTGTTTCTTTTTTTTTCATTTTGTGAACTTTTAAGCTTATCAAGATACAGCCTCGATATACCTACATTAAAACTATAGTTGGTATGCTTAATATCTCGAAATTACTTTTGCTGAGGTTGTTAAAACTAGAAGTAGAAGCAGTCACAAACGACAGCTAATCCCCTTGCCCGCTGTCAAGAAATAATAACCCTAAATATGTATAAATGTCTAAGGTACATTCACTGAACATTGAGTTCATTGATGTGTAACATGTAGTATCTCGGGTATAAATATTAATGGAAACTTTAACCCAAGTCAGTCAAGTGTAAAATGTAGGTCAAAGTGACCCAATTATCATCTGAAAGTGCTTCACTCTCCCTCCAAGATGCATCTATACTGACCGAAGATAAATGATGTGCCTTATGTAGTATCTCAGACATAACCTTAACACAAACTTTAACCCAAGTCAGTCAAGTGTAAAATGTAGGTCAAAGTGACCCAATTATCATCTGAAAGTGCTTCACTCTCCCTCCAAGATGCATCTATACTGACCGCAGATAAATGATGTGCCTTATGTAGTATCTTAGACATAACCTTAACACAAACTTTAACCGAGGTCACTGAAGCATAAAATGTAGGTCAGAGTGACCAAATTATCATCTGAAGCAGCATCACTCTCCAAGACGCATTCACTGACCAAAGATGACTGATGTGCAAAATGTAGTTTCTCAGATATGAACCTCAACGAAAACTTTAACCGAGGTCACTGAAGCATAAAATGTAGGTCAGAGTGATCCGATTATCATCTGAAGCAGCATCACTCTCCAAGACGCATCCACTGACCAAAGATGATTGATGTGCCACATGTAGTTCCTCAGATATGAACCTTAACGCAAACTTTAACCGAGGTCATTGAAGCATAAAATGTAGGTCAGAGTGACCAATTATCATCTGAAGCAGCATCACTCTCCAAGAGGCATCCACTAACCAAAGATGATTGATGTGCCACATGTAGTTCCTCAGATATGAACCTTAACGCAAACTTTAACCTGAGGTGGGACGAACGGACGGACGGATGGGCGAGATGCTATATCCCCTCCCCAACTCTGTTGGGCAAGGGGATAATAATAACTGTAGTTTGTATTAAATGCAATAAAATGTGTAACAATGGTATATAAAAAAAGAACGGATCCTAGTCATCTACAATGTACTTAATATTAAATAGTAGTGTCGCAGAGAATGTCTGGACAAATATTGAAATATTTTTTTCGTGAATAATGCGAATTATAACATCAGCACATGGTAGTATATATGTGTGGCATTGCTGTGTAATTACATTATTCAGGATTCTTTTCGATGACCGTTTCTATTTCTATTATTTTCTCAAACGTCCACATACATTCACAACATTATACAGTCAATAAATTTATTGTATAAACTTTTGGGAGGAAAAAAGTTTTTAAATGATTTATTTTTCATTTTGAAATTTCCATATCGATCTTGCTACAAATTTCTTCAAATTATGATAATAATAAGAAATCTTTTGCATTATTTCCGGCGATAAACTTTCCATTCAATTGTGTTTTCCTATTTTGGAGAGAATTCTACCCTGGGTGGGTTGAACAGTGTTGACATTTCTCATTTTCACATGTTCGAACTTAAATGATTAAACGACTGTGATTAATTAACAAGTACTTGTTTTTGTGATAACACTTACCCATCATTCCATACTATACGAAATTAGACGATTTTACTGATAACGGCTTAATCTGGGGACAATGCCGTCACAATACATATTGAACGAGTTGCAGACTTCTACTAGTAATGGACTTCTGCATGTATATATAAATTTGAAGATATTTTTGTATCAAATATTTTCATATGAACTTGAAAGCTATAACCAATACAAAACTGAAAGTAAAATGATTTTGAGACACCTATATTTTTATTTCAAACTGTACCTTGACGTCTGCTGAATATTGGTACAGCCTTGAATATATTGCGATTTTACCACAGGTTTGGACACAAAGGGTTTTAGTGACATCATATTAGAATTTGTTGTAGAACATATCTGATGGATACCAAAATATAATTTTGAAAGCTTTTTGTCTCCAAGTTTTAACCCTTTTTCAGGACATGTGCAGTATCACTGGACATAAGACAGTTTGTTTACATCACAGGTTCTCATCAAAATTAAATAAATAGCCAAATAGATTTAAAGAAAACATTAGTAATACTGTTTACATAATTGAATAGATTTAATGTATGTCAGTAAAAATATGTCATGTTGGCACCTGAAAAATATTTCAACTGCATTAAACTCAAGGTTGCCTCCCAGCATTATGTATCTTTACATTACCTTAATTTTAGTTGATCATACATAGACAAATATTGATCTGTGTTCTTGATCAAGTAGTTCGGTCTTAGTTTACTTTAGAGGTCCTACAACTTTAGGGTTGTGATTTTTTCCTATTTACTTCAAGTGTTTTCAATTTTCAACATCGAAAAGGTTGTTGCTTTCCACAATTACAAGGCTTTCTCATTTGAAAATTGAAATTATCAAAAAATTAATTCTGATGAATTTTTTAAACAGAGACCTTTTAAAAAGAAATGCACAGGTAAATTTCGCTTGTGGGAATACTTTTGAGCACCGAGTGTACTGCCACTGACTGGACTGGAGTGATCGAGTAAAATTCGTCATTCATTGGGTGCAGCTGGCGTATACCAGTGGCAAATTGTAGACAACGCTTACAGAAACTTACCATTTGGCAGTTTTTATTTGCCAAGTTAAATCTAAACTCTGGATCCACTTCAAAACTTCTCTTGGGAAACCTGACATCTTTTCTATTTGTTGTCCTGAGCAACGAATAAATTAATCAATGTATACGGGACGCTTCATTGGCTTCTGCCTTTTGACAAACATTTAACTGACAAAGAGTTGAAAAAAAAAAACATGTAGACCTGAAACGGACAAATAAATAAATAAAATAAATCAGAAAACAAATAATAAAAATAAAAAGTAAAATCAACAAAGTAAAATGAAACAGATAACCCCATATCATTTCTAAAGGTTTTAAACAGGGATGATACATATTACAGTCCCTGTTTTGAAATATTAAATTTTATAAAGGTCTTCAAGACATGTTTCCTGTCAAATTTAAGGAGAAATGGATAACAATAAAACATGGGGATAGGTCCAGTCAGAAACGACAGTTAATCACCTGGTCTTTAGTTGGGACACTCCAAGCCTGTTAGCAATCAGTTGTTTAAATAATAACTCTCAATGATTCTTGCATGTTTTGATTTTTAAAAATTAAAAAATTTTTTTTTTCATTTAAGAAATAATTCATGGCAGGTATATGGTTATGGAAATTTAACCATGGGCTGGGCCTTTATATTCGAATTTAACCCTGAGCGTTAGCGAGGGGTTAAATTTACGAATATAAAGGCCCAGCCCATGGTTAAATGACAATAACCATATACCTTCCATGAATTATTTTGATTCTAATATGACAGAAAACGAAATTTTCTATTCTGAAGCAATCCCTAGAGAATGCAGATTTACCGTTTCCATTGCTGTCTGTGTCTATGACGTCACAATACACATAATCTGACGTTTTCAAACAGATGACAGTTCAAAATCCAAATTGAAAGTAAAACAATGCACATGTACGTGTCTGAATGGCATGATTGAGTTATAAAATATGCTTAACATTTATTTCCCTCTCAAACTAAGACAAACAAAATAAAAAAAATGGTTGTTTTGCGTCCCTTTTACTCTTATTCCGATATCGCATGTGCGAAGTATATGGTTATCGAGTATTAAACTGGTTGACGATTCACTAGAGCTATGTTAGAATGATAAATAACTCTTTACATAAGGTGAACATATATTACTTAGATATAATATTAAAACAAGATGTGTTTGTGAAACACTACATATGTCCCTAAAATAATATGGAAATACCCAATTTAACCCCTTTTGACCTCTGTGACATTGACCTTGGACCTTATTTTGTTTGCATATTTATGTATCAAAAGTCTACCTTACAAAGTTCAAAAGTCATTTATTACCACAAAAACACCCAATTCAACCCCTTTATTAAGAAACGGATCAAGCCCTTTTGGGTCTCTTATTTATTGAAAATGATTAATTGTATCTGTTTAAACATGCTATAAGAAACTTACAGAAAAACAATGAATCATTTAAGATCTGACAAAAAAATTAAAATTTCATTTTTTTTCCATTTGCCCCCCCCCTTTTCGGGCCTCTTGTTTCTCTACAATGGTAAACGCCATGTCAAATCTGTCAGCATACTAAAGTTGTACAATTTTATTAGCAATAACATAAAGCAAACCAAGTCTCAAAAGGATAAATGATAAGGATTCTACAGTCAAATACTGGAAAACAATTTAACCCTTTTTTTTACCTCTGTGACCTTGACCTTTGACCTGACCTAATTTTTTTTAATTTAATTATGTTCCTCTTGACTAGACCTATTCACATGCAAAGTATGAAAAGTCTATCTTACATAGTTCAAAAGTTATAGCAAAGGTTAAAGTTTTTGACAAACAGACAGACAGACAGGACAAAAACAATATGCCCCCACCCCCAATCCTCGATCTGGGGGGATAAAATCTGAATAGTATTGAAAGTCTAGCTTTAAATGCCAGTGTTATATGCAGATTTCAATTTGGCTACATTTTGCAATTTCATTAAGAACATAGTCATGTCAGAATTTTTGTAGACATAAGACCTTGAGTCATTGAAGCATAACTCTCAAATACCTATTCACAGACCTAAAATGACTGATGTGCCTCATGTGAGACACATGTATTAGTAGTATCACAGATATGAATCTTTGCAAAATGTACCTGAGTCATTGAAGCATAAAATGTAGGTTAGAGTGACCAAATTATCATCTAAAGCAGCATCACTCGCCCAGACACATTCACTGACCAAAGATGATGTGCCACATGTAGTATCTCAGATATGAACCCAAACACAAACTATAACCTGAGTCATTGAAGCATGAAATGTAGGTCAGAGTGACCCAATTACCATCTGAAGTAGCATCACTATCCAAGACACATCCACAGGCCTAAGATGACCGATGTGCTACTTGTAGTTTTTCAGATATGAACCTTTACACAAATTTTTACCATAGTCATTGAAGCATGAAATGTAGGTCAGAGTGACCCAATTATCATCTGAAGCAACATCATTCTCCAAGACCCATTTACTGACCAAAGATGATTGATGTGCCACACCTCTTTTCTCAGATATGAACTTAAAACCAACTTTACCTGAGGTGGGACGAACAGACAGACACTCGGACGGATGGGCAAGATGCTATATCCCCTCCCTAACTCTGTTGGGTCAGGGGATAACAATATTTTGGAAACATAAACTAGGGATCAAAATTGCTTAATAAAATTTGAGGTAACAAAATATAATTCTTCATTTTATAATGTTTTATATTTCTGTTAAAACTCTCAACCCGATTAAAAAAATAAAATGCACCGAGGCATTCATGGCATGGCTAAAATATCAAGTCTCATACATTCAGGAAAACCTTAATGAAGAATAGCAAAATTTGGAAGGCAATACAGTTTTTTTAAAGAATTTTAGAAAAAAAGTGCGGAAAACTGATATTTTAATAAAATTTTCTAAGTCAAAGGCCCATAACTCTGTCAAAAATCAGTGGACCGGAACCAAACTTAATCTTGTTCTGTAACTCATTGATGTAGACTCAAATACCAAATATTAGATCAATACCTGCAATGGTTTAGAAAAAAAAGTGCGGAAAACTGATATTTTACTAAAATTTTCTAAGTCAAAGGCCCATAACTCTGTCATAAATCAGTGCACCGGTACCAAACTTGAACTTGTTCTGTAACTCATTGATGTAGACTCACATACCAAATATTAGATCAAACCTGCAATCATTTAGAAAAAAAGTGCGGAAAACTGATACGGCACTGACGGACTGACGGACAGACGGACGGACGGAGTGCAAAACAAAAGTCCCCCTCGGCTATCGCCGGTAGGGGACTAATAAGAGGTGCACATCTACATTATGTCAAAAAGACTGTGTTAAAGTTTCATGAAAATCTATTGAGTGGTTCAGGAGGAGTAGCAGATAAGAGATGGGTACTCACTTGTGATGTAATGGCTAAGTCCATGTTTTGCTATGGGAAACCCATAATGTCAATAAACTCAAATTCTGATATAGCAGGTTACCATCTACATTATATCACAAAGACTGTATTAAAGTTTCATGATAATCTATTCACTGGTTCAGGAGGAGTAGCCGATAAGAGATGGGTACCCTCAGGTGTAACGGACGGACAGAAAGACAGAAGGATGGACGGACACCTCCATCACTATATACCCCCCACTTTTCAAGTGGGGGTATAAAAAAATATCAAGCAATCAACCAAGTGAATTACACTAAAATTTTCATGCAAGATCACAAAATATAGATAAAGCACTTGATAAAGAATGCAAAACTTAGAAAGTGATTAAATTGATATTTTAACTTCTAAAGTTGTTCAGTCTTTGAATCTATGCAATGCAAGTTTAAAACTAAGACAAGACTTCTGAAGACACAAATCAAATAAATGATTCTAGCAGTTCAAGTTGAGTTTTTGGAACTAGATGGCAACACGGCCTTAAATTGCTGTTATAATAAGGAGTTACGCTGTATTTTGTATTATACTAAGAATCGCAAATTAGAAAATAATTGTGCATTACATGCTGCCTTTCCACATTTTCTAAAATTTTTCAGTCACATCTTCTCACCTATGAGACAAAAAAGGACTTGATCCAAGTTGGTGGTTAGCATAAATTTTGTTCACAAATTTCAAATCTGGAACACCAAAAATTCAGAAAACTTTCAAGTTTCAAGTGGCATAACTCTAGAATCAGATATACCTCTAAACCTAAGTTGAACCTTTGTTTTCAATGTTATTCACAAGTTATTGGATGGAAAAACCTAAACTCAAAGAACAAAAAATCATCTATCAAAGGGCACAACCGCAGAACCACTTTGTCATATTTAACCAAATCTAAATTGGCCTGATTGTTTTTGTAAACTTCTTACACACCAAGTTTGAAAATTGTCTGCAAATTTGTTCGCCAGCTATTTGACCAAAACACAAAAATTTACACCATTTGAAGAAATATAACTCTAAAACCATTTGGACCTCTGAATCTGAATTAGCACTTGGTCTTGATTTTGCTGCAAACAACTGACACACAAAATTTGAAGACTATGTGTTGTTTCATTCACAAGTTCTCAGTTGATACCATCTGAGTCACTCGGAAGGAAAGGACAGACAGACAGACAGGTATGGATACATTAAATGTAACATAATGATCATATATTACCTTGCCACCTACATCTCATGTGGTTTTCAAAAACAAACACCAGAATAATATTGGTTTGTAATAAAGATTGGATCTTGTTTTCTCCATAGGCTATAATGTTTAACGAAATGATGGTCAACTTGGATTGATGCAGGCAGGGAAGTACTTGAAATAGAACAATGGAAATTGAGCTCTCGTTAAAATGAGGTAGAAATGTTATTTTTTGGATTGTTCACCATAGAGGCATAATTATAAAAGTTATTTCCAATGGAAAAAATACTAATATTTTTCATCCCTATTATTTGAATTTATATGAAAACAATGTGGATTAATTGACGCAGGTGAAGGTATAGATGCACATACAATGCACAAATTGGCATAAAAGATCAATTTAGTGCGCGTCTTTCAAAGTGGATCCCCAAAAAGGCCATCTTTATTAGATTTTGACCAAAATTTGTAAATGGATTGCCAATATCCTTGTTAATCCAAGTGCAAATTTTTATGTCTGCCCTTTGTAGCGTTTCTGTAGCGTTGAAACATGATCTAATCTTTATTTCTTATGCATTCTTTCTGACGTTTCTTTCAGGAATCAACTTTGTATAAAAGACAAGTATGGACCCAAATTGATGTCTCGCCCCTCCCTACTTGGTCGCAAAATTAATGTGAAAACTCAAACTGCTTAAATCAGAAAACTTAACATGTTCGCTAGACTGTGAAATTAGATTAACTGACAAAAGCATTATAGCAGACTGTCATGTATCACCCAAAATGCCAAATATCAGTGACCTACCACTGATAGATACTGAGAAACCAAACATGTTCACTAGACTGTGAAAATGAGGTCAAGGGCTAAAACAAAATCCCAGGCTGTCATTTTCCATCTAAGACAAACCCTGGCATACCAAATATTATTGATCTTACATTAATAGATACTTGGAAACTTAACTAGATCACTGGACTGTGAAATTTAGGTCACAGACAACAGCCATATTACAGACTGTCACATACTACCCAAGGCCAACATATATACAAAATATCAATGACCTACCACTTATAGTTAACAAGAAAAAGACCTAATCATAAAAACTTAACATGCTCACTAGACCGTGAAATTGAGGTCAAGGACAAAAGTCATATGACAGGCTGTTATGTACTATCTAAGAGCAACCTACATACCATATATCATTGACCTACAACTTATAGTTACTGAGAAACTAAACTGGGCACAAAAACATGTTCACTGGACCATGAAATTGAGGTCACAGACAAAAGCCATGAAGCAGACTGTCATGTACTTCTCAAGACCAATCTATATACCAAATATCATTGACCTACCACATATAGTTACTGAGAAAATGATCTAATCACAACAACTAAACATGCTCACTAGACCGTGAAATTGAGGTCAAGGACAAAAGCTAAATGACAGACTGTCATGTACTACCTAAGACCAATCTACATACCATATATCATTAACCTACCCCTTATAGTTACTGAGAAACTAAACTAAGCACAAAAACTTGACATGTTCATTGGACCGTGTAATTGAGGTCACAGACAAAAGCCATATAGCAGACTGTCATGCACTACTCAAGACCAACCTATATCCCAAATATTATTTACCTACCATTTATAGTTACTGAGAAAATGACCTAATCACAAAAACTTAACATGCTCACTAGACAGTGAAATTGAGGTAAAGGACAAAAGCCATATGACAGACTGTCATGTACTACCTAAGACCAACCTACATACCATATATCATTGACCTACCACTTATAGTTACTGAGAAACTAAACTAAGCACAAAAACTTAACATGTTCATTGGACCATAAAATTGAGTTCACAGACGAAAGCCATATAGCAGACTGTCATGTACTACTCAAGACCAACCTATATACCAAATATCATTGACCTACCACATATAGTTACTGAGAAGATGATCTAACCACAAGAACTAAACATGCTCACTAGACAGTGAAATTGAGGTCAAGGACAAATGCTAAATGACAGACTGTCATGTACTACCTAAGACCAATCTACATACCATATATCATTACCCTACCCCTTATAGTTACTGAGAAACTAAACTAAGCACAAAAACTTTACATGTTCACTGGACCATGTAATTGAGGTCACAGACAAAAGCCATATAGCAGACTGTCATGCACTACTCAAGACCAACCTATATCCCAAATATTATTTACCTACCATTTATAGTTACTGAGAAAATGACCTAATCACAAAAACTTAACATGCTCACTAGACAGTGAAATTGAGGTAAAGGACAAAAGCCATATGACAGACTGTCATGTACTACCTAAGACCAACCTACATACCATATATCATTGACCTACCACTTATAGTTACTGAGAAACTATACTAAGCACAAAAACTTAACATGTTCATTGGACCATAAAATTGAGTTCACAGACAAAAGCCATATAGCAGACTGTCATGTACTACTCAAGACCAACCTATATACCAAATATCATTGACCTACCACTTATAGTTACTGAGGAAGTGACCTAATCAAAAAAACTTAACATGAAAGTTCTCACTTTTCGCGACTTTCATAACGGTCGAGACAAAAAACTGTCAACAAATCACCCTAAAAAAATACCAAATGGTAACCACTGTTACATTACACTTCAAATACTAATCAATACATGTCCGAAAATCTTGAAATTTTACAAAGTGAAAATACTAAAAGTAATACTGTATAGCATGTAATTTTCGTGTATTTTCGCGGATGGATTTAAATCGCAAAAATAAATTACCCGAATATTTTATGTATCATTAGGATATATACAGGATCTTTGATAATCCGCGAAATTTTAAAACACTTAAATTTTTGGCATACATTTTCCACTCAAATCTGCGGATTTCTTGACCCGCAAAAATAAATCCGTATACGGTACATGCTCCTTTATTGCCCCATATATTTATTTCACAGTGAGTACAAATCACTCACAAATGAAAAGTCCATTTTCTCCCAACTTAAAAACTTCAAAAGTGGATCTTGATAAAGGCCATATACATAAATCAATTCTATATGGTTTATACGATGCAAAATTATATATTTAATAATACTCCTACCGGTAAATTTTGTTTCCCCCATGCCCTTTGAGGGTGGCTAGAATTTTTTCTTTATTATCATAAATTTGACTATCAGACAGACTTGGTTTATAAATTAATCATATTTCTCATATTTCTGTACCATAAAGCAATTGTTGCAGCATAAGATACATACTAGTAGTATGTGAAATGTGAAAAATACCGAAAATGTTAGAAATTTGTTTGTTTTTTTACTGTGGCTGTGTCATCACACATCTTAATTATTTGAGGAGGTGACATTTGAGGTGGTGACAGGTATACAAATTTACAGGGGAGACAAGTTTTGTGAACTTCTTCCCTGCCTGGATGATTAATGGTAAAATATGTAATGATCATCTCAAAATATTTTCCTTTTTAAAATAAGGTACTCCATCTGAAAAAGTAACCATCTTTATCTTACTTATTTTTGGGAGGGCAGCATGTTTCTATGACTATGAATTAGCTGATGTAAGTGGATTTCAAGATGTAGTAGTTTCACCATAGTGCCAATTCGCCTTGGAAGTAATGCCAAATTTTTGACCAAATAATGATTTCATCACCTGAAGAATCTTGCTAGCATTTTCTGAGAAGACTGGACATACATTTTCATTATGGTCAAACTTGATCCTTTATTCCTGCTGAATATTTCTATGACCACATCTAGTTAATTAATAGCTTCTCATCCCAACCCCCCCCCCCATTTTTTCTAAGCTCATATTTTTTTTTATTTTCAATTATACAGAAATTTTCTATAAATTCCTATAAACTTTATAGAAAATCAGTAAAAAAATAAACAAGAGTGGACCCTAATAGATGTCTCGCCCGTCCTTGTTTGTCGCTAAAACAGTCATGTACTCCTCAAGAGCAACCTACAAGCCAAATATTATTACCATACCACTTACAGTAATTGAGAAACTATTCTAATCAGAAACACTTAACTTTGTTCACTAGACCATGAAATTGAGGTCAAGGTCAAAAGCCATATGGCAGACTGACATGCACTAATCAAGACCAAGCTATATACCATATATCATTGAACTATGTAGTTATTGGAAAACAGACATAAGCAAAAAAACTTAACCTGGTCACTGGACCAAGAAATTGAGGTCAAGGTCAAAAGCCATATGGCAGTCTGACATGTACTAACCAAGACCAAGCTATATACCAAATATCATTGAACTATGGCTTGTAGTTATTGAGAAACAGACTTAAGCAAACAAACTAAGCCTGGACTTAAGCAAAAAAACTTATCCTTGGCACTGGTCTGTGACTCTAAGGTCAAGGTCAAAAGCTATAAGGCAGACCGACATGTACTAACCAAGACCAAACTATATACCAAATATCATTGACTTTTAGCTTGTATTTATTGAGAAATGGACTTAGACAAAAAAACTTAACCTGGTCACTGGACCACAAAATATAGGTCAAGGCCACATGATTTTGGGTCCGACAGACGAGTTCGCCGTAACCTACCTATGGACCAAATATAAAGTTCCTACATCAAAGGCTTCTATATAATAACTTGAGTTTACGCCGCCGCCACCGTCATACTTTGCATGCCTATGTCTCGCTTTCCGCGACTTTCATCGCGGGCGTGACAAAAATAAAACCCTCCCATCCACCCCAGATTTTTTGCTATAGGTGGATGAGAATCTACAAATTAACTTGATAGGGCCTAACAGATTTTAAGTGTCCTTTTGCTGAGTGTCTTCAAAGACGAATAGATTTCACTACAATACAAGTGTAGACACAGAAATGTCTCGCCTGTGTATGCATATCGTAAGCAAAACATTAGTCATGACAAGTGCCAGACAAGCATTTGCACACCTATATGTAACAATAGACAAATAAGATGGCTGTAAGTGTTATAGTTACAGAGAAAGGATCAAAGTCAATGAACCATGAAACTAAGGTCAAGGCTACATGACAGGTGTCAGACTGGCATGTACATACCTAGATGTAGCATTAGACAAAATATGATGTATGTAAATGTTTTAGTTACAGAGAAATGATCTAAGTCAATCAACCATGAAATTGAGGTCAAGGCTACATGACGGGTGTCAGATTTGGCATGTGCCTACCTAGATGTAGCATTAGACAAAATATGATACCTTTAAGTGTTCTAGTTAAAGAGAAATGATCATAGTCAATGAACCATGAAACTGTGGTCAAGGCTACATGACAGGTGTCAGACTGGCATGTGCCTACCTAGATGTAGAATTAGTCAAAATATGATACCTGTAAGTGTTCTAGTTAAAGAGAAATGATCAAAGTCAATGAACCATGAAATT
>MJUU01012679.1:80291-91847 GCA_002080025.1 Modiolus philippinarum | reverse complement strand
TCTTGCCTTTTCATCGGTGTTAGATTCATATAATCTTTACAAGTAAAATTTTATTACAATGCTATTGCTTTAAAATCACCCAAAAAAAAAAAAGAAGAAAAAGACCCAACTGAAACAGGTGTGAAGTCATCTTAAGAGTATTAATAGTAGTGTGATAAAGACATGTTTTGTCACTTTAGATCAGCATTATTGGTTGTTTAACTGTGCTTATATTTTATAAATTATCAAATTCTAAGAAAAATCTTAATGAACCCATTACACAAATAAGCAAAAAGATGAAAAATTATTTTTTTGGAAGAATCAATCTCAAATTCACTTTTTCTTAACAATTTAAATCAAGATATGGAGCATAATATTACACACACAAAAAAAATCAAACTTTCATATAAAAGTAAGTGAAATATTTGCATTTGCACTTCAAACAAAAGGGCTTGTGTGGATACAAAACATACACTGTGATTTCTGCATTTGGTGTACATCTGTAGTTACATTCTGCAGACTTGCCTACCACTCTTGGTCAAAAATAGTAAGGTACTTGATAAAAAATCGTAATCTGAGATCGAAAAAAGTAAGACACTTTTTAATGCAAAAAACATGTTTTAAAACGGAAACTTTACCTTTAAAAGAAAACACATTATGAAGTTATACAATACTCCCACCAAGAATAGATTTTTTTCTTAGATGGAAGCCTAGAATTGTTGTCTAAAAGATCGTTTTTTACATTCTTTTCATTACCGGAAATGCCGAATTTAACTATAATACACGGAACCGGAATGAAATAACGGACCAGAGCTGAAAAAATTCCGGAAATACCGCGAATTGAACAAATCGTAAGGAAATGGTAAACCATCGTAAGGGCGTAAGATGGCATTGAAAATAGTAAGCCTTACGCCAAAATCGTAAGGGTACGCAAGTCTGCATTCTGTAGAACTTCAGAAAAATTTATTTCCACAACTTCCGGTATATGGTTCATTGAGGAAGCCAATACGTTTATGGATGCTACTGAGAATATATGAAATTATATAAAAATATCTGTACAAATCATATTAAACAGTAGAACTAGAGAGCTGAAAACTATTTTCTCTACATTTTGACACGCAAAATATCTAATGCAGTTCCTAAAATTTTGGTGGGCAGTTCTTATAATTGCACTAAAGACATACATTGTAAAAGATAAATACTGTCAGCAATGGGATGACAAATAAATTAAATGTGTCTATAATATAAAATGTTGTTAAGATCCTGATGAATTTGTCTGTGGTGTTTGTTGTGAAAGTTTAGCAAGTGTTGATCTGATTTCTTCAACCATTTTGTCTCTTGGTACTTCTTTCTACAATTAGAAAAATAAAACACTATATTGTATATGCCTAACTGTGCTCAAAGAATAAACACAAAATGTTTTACGAGATTAACCGAAAATGATTATCATTTGATGTATGGAGATCACGGTCTGAGCTACAGGTAATTCACACACTGATCTGGCTTTTATTATATAGGGGGTGTTGAAAATGTGTGTGCCAAATACTGAATTGTTCATAAATTTTAGCAAAAAATTTGCATGCGTAAACAAGAAAGAATCCAGTTTGATGGGTGACTTAAACCCTTTTTCCTTTCTTTTTTTCTCAGAAACTGGAATACATTTGTATGTAATGTTAAATGCAAAATGTTTTTCAAGACTGAAGACAAGGAGTCTGTGAGCCAGTGCACACTGCACACTAGTCATACTCCCTCTGTTGATTTTCAGAATCTATGCCACTGAATACTCTGGACATGATTGTTAGACACTAACTTAATATCAATCAAGATTCATTCAGTTTTAAGTGAGTTGATGGATTCACACACAAATTAATTTTTTCAAAGTAACTTTTATTTGATTAGTCCTACCTCTTCTCTTGTTTCTATAACTCTCAAAGTAACAACTTTTCTCTCTATTTCTCCTGTACCAATAATGATTGCTAGTGGTATGCCATTATTTTCACAATACTGAAATTGGTCCAATGATTTTGGGTTTTTCTTGTATGACTGCTCTGTCTGAAAAAAAAATATATGTTACATGCCTAATCCATTCATTTAAATCATCATTAAAGTGAAAGTCCGCAAAATTATGGAAAAGAGAACATTAATTCGTTATATAGTTCTGACACACATAACATATTTCGTTTTTTGTATTTTTAATTCCCTGTTGCAAAAAAACGTATTTTATTCACAAATATCTAATCATGGAGGGTCACGTGACATTGTGCAGAGGGCGCTCTGTGTACATCAAGTTATAACCAACGAGTACCGCTATAAGGCGTATGTCAACAACGATCACTAACGATATGACAAAAGTTCATTATTGCATTTTCAAAAAATCGACATTCGACTCATGACTTACATATATTTTTGCTTATTTTGCGTAAAAGATTCTTAACATTCTTTTAAATCTATGTTGTTTTCAGATTCTATATCACGCAAATCATAACGGGCTAGACATGTACAGTACAGTATTTTATAAACATTTTACGCTCCTGTCTACTGTGACAATAATTGTCAAAATAAAGGCCATACAATGTTTGATATTTAGAATAGCGTTGACCTACATTATGTACCATTCTGTGAATTGGCCTAATTACACATTTTTTACCTGTCAGGCCATCTGCTAATGATTGACTTTTTAATCTTGTTACATGTATATTCATGATTTCAAAGTGCAGGGTTGTTTATTCGTGTAGACGCCCGTGTAGAAATTCCATGTTTCAACTTCCAACAAACACGAAAATATACAATTTTCTGCTGAACCTATCAATTATACTTCAAGGAAAACTAAATAATAAAACTAGAGTAATGACTGTCGGAAACGACAGTGATCCCCCCACCCACTGTTTGACACAGAAGACAGCTATAGACCCTGGGTATAATTTTTCTGAACATTTTTGAAAATTAAACCGTTAACAGTCACTATTTCAACCATAAGGAATTAAAGAATATATGGTTGTTAGGCAGAATTCCAAAAAATAAGTAGTCTTTGAGACTTTCAGGAATTTTACCAAACTTGGAATCATATATTTTGGAATTCATATTGGTGAAATGTTTCTTCTAATTCTAACAAAATTTTTAACTATGGTTTCAATGTACAATTCAAAAAGTTAGTGGTCTTTGACACTTTCAGGAAATTTACCAAACTTGGAATCAAATATTATTGAAATTCAATTGGTGAAAATGATTGTCCTAATGGAAACAAATCCTAACAGTTTGGATGCTAGGTAGAATTCCAAAAAATATGTGGTCTTTGACACTTTCAGGAAATTTACCAAAATTGGAATCAAATATTTTTGAAATCCAATTGGTGAAAACGATTAACCTTATCAAAACAAATGCTAAAAAAAGTATGGTTGTTAGGTAGAATTCCAAAAAATAAGTGGTCTTTGACACTTTCAGGAAATTTACCAAAATTGGAATCAAATATTTTTGAAATCCAATTGGTGAAAATGATTAACCTTATCAAAACAAATGCTAAAAGTATGGTTGCTAGGTAGAATTCCAAAAAATAAGTGGTCTTTGANTTTAATTTTTTTTCTTTTTTCTTCTTTTTTTTTTCTTTTTTTTTTGAATAACTATTGAATAAACAGAAATGTTTTAATTCTTGACCTAGCTGATTGAGATTCTATGTCTTTAATGAAATTTGTTGAAAACTATGAAGATATAAATTGGAAGAAACCTCTTGCAGATTTAATCATGCAGCACCCAGTGGTTTAAAAGTTTCAAATAATGCTCATTGAGAATTAGGGAATTAGTATTTCTACACTACACAATTTTTGATGGATAATAATATCTTATCACATGTGTTTTAAATTTTACTTTTTTAGTTCAATCTAAATGTAGTAGTCTGTCATGTGACTTGGTAAATGGTGGATGTTCCCTTGATAACAATGGCAATGCCTACTGCTTCTGTAATGCTGGTTTTAATGCTTCTGTTATTACTGGAAATCATTCCTGTACAGGTAGGTCAAATCATTCCTGTACAGGTAGGTCAAATCATTCCCTTAAAGGTAGGTCGAATCATTCCTGTACAAATAGGTCAAATCATTACTTTACAGGTAGGTCGAATCATTCCCTCACAGGTAGGTCAAATCATCCCTGAACAGTTAGGTCAGATCATTCCTGTACAGGTAGGTCAAATCATTCCTGTACAGGTAGGGCAAATCATTCCTGTACAGGTAGGTCAAATCATTCCTGTACAGGTAGGTCAAATCATTCCTGTATAGTTAGGTCAAATCATTCCTATACAGGTAGGTCAAATTTATCCTGTACAGATAGGTCAAATCATTTCTGTACAGGTAGGTCAAATCATTCCTGTACAGGTAGGTCAAATCATTCCTGTATAGTTAGGTCAAATCATTCCTGTACAGGTAGGTCAAGTCATTCCTGTACAGGTAGGTCAAATCATTCCTGTACAGGTAGGTCAAATCATTCCTGTGCAGGTAGGTCAAATCATTCCTGTACAGGTAGGTCAAATCATTCCTGTACAGGTAGGTCACTTGTTCTGAAACTGGAGGATTGTACATAGAATTTTAGATTTGTTATCAATTTCCCATTTCACAAATTAATGAATTGTAGGTTCAGTGATTGTATTTCGATTCTGACCAATTACATCATGTTATTCATGCTCTTAGCCAATCAGAATTTGTAATGAGCTTTTTACCCATTATGCTCTAATTTTTGAGATGGGGAATTGATAAATTAAGAGAAAGTCTATATTTATAAGACATGTAAAAGATGAATTAAGAAAATTTACAATTAAAAAGAGATACTATTATAAGAGCATTCAATGGTAAAGGTAGATATTAAAGCTAAAATTAATAGCTTTCGAAATTTTTTATTATTTAGAAAAAAGGCTTGAAAAGGTTTTTTATACCCCCACCTTAAAAGGTGGGTTTATATAGGATTCCTCTTGTCCATCCGTCTGTCCGTCTTTCTGTCCGTCCGTCTGTCACACTTTTGTTTCTGGATGATAACTCGAGTTTGCTATGAAGGAAAATTTTAATATTTTGGGATTATGTTTTTATTCATGAAATACAGGTCAAGTTTGATTTTGACCGTGATCGGATTTTGCGGTCCAGAGTTATTGCCCTTGACTTAGGCAAAATCTGTTAATTTAATGGTTTCCGGATGATAACTTGAGTTTGCTTGGAAGGAAAGTTTTAATATTTTAGAATTATGTTTCTATTGATAAAATACAGGTTAAGATCGATTTTGACCGTGATCGGATTTTGCGTTCCAGAGTTATTGCCCTTGATTTAGACAAAATCTGTGAATTTTATGGTTTCCGGATGATAACTTGAGTTTGCTTTGAAGGAAAGTTTTAATATTTTGGGATTCTGTTTCTATTTATAAAATACTGGTCAAGTTCGATTTTGACCATGATTGGATTTTGCGTTCCAGAGTTATTGCCCTTGATTTAGGAAAAATCTGTAAATTTTATGGTTTCCCTATGATAACTTGAGTTTGCATTGAAGGAAAGTTTTAATATTTTAGAATTATGTTTCTATTCATAAAATACAGGTCAAGTTTGATTGTGACCGTGATCGGATTTTGCGTTCCAGAGTTATTGCCCTTGATTTAAGCAAAATCTGTAAATTTTATGGTTTCCAGATGATTACTTGAGTTTGCTTTGAAAGAAAGTTTTGATATTTTGGGATTATGTTTCTATTCATAAAATACAGTTCAAGTTCGATTTTGACCATGAGTGGATTTTGCATTCCAGAGTTATTGCCCTTGATTTAGAAAATATCTGTAAATTTTATTGTTTCCAGATGATAACTTGAGTTTGCTTTGAAGGAAAGATTTGATATTTTGGGATTATGTTTCTAATAAATAAATACCGGTCATGTTCGATTTTGACCGTGATCGGATTTTGCGTTCCAGAGTTATTGCCCTTGATTTAGGCAAAATCTGTAAATTTTATTGTTTCCAGATGAATACTTTAGTTTGCTTTGAAGGAAAGTTTTGATATTTTGGGATTATGTTTCTGTTCATAAAATACAGGCCAAGTTTGATTTTGACCGTGAGCAAATTTCTCATTTCAGAGTTATTGCCCTTGATTTAGGCGAAATCTGTAAATTTTATTGTTTCCGGATGATAACTTGAGTTTGCTTGGAAGGAAAGTTTTGATATTTTGGGATTATGTTTCTATTCATTAAATACAGGTCAAGATCGATTTTGATCGTGATGGGATTTTGCGTTCCAGAGTTATTGCCCTTGATTTAGGCAAAATCTGTTAATTTTATGGTTTCCGGGTGAATTTGAGTTTGTTTTGAAGGAAATTTTTAATATTTTGGGATTATTGCTGCAACTACTAGGATTGCCTATGGGCGGGGGTATCTTTTGTGATCAGCAGATTACCTTTTTCTAGTTTTTACATTTGCTTTAACTTCAGGATATTTTGGTTTTGTTTTATACACTGTATGTACACACTAATGAAATAAAACTCTATATTATAACATGTAAAATATTTTGCCCTTGAACACTCACATTTCATGTTGTATTCTAAATGCATGTACCTTTAAAGGATTTCAGACAAAATTCCTTCCCTTGACTTTCAAGACTTACAAATTTCTATACTTACCCTATAAAACCTAGAAAATGGACATTTCCTCCCAAATGTTTAATTACTTATATCTCAAAATGAAGCACATGAGACTATTATTTTTTCTTGTTTATTGTAAACCTTTCAATAAGTCCAAGTATTTCAGAACGGTTTTATGAAATTCACATTGCTTTCATTCAAAGGTTACAACACCTGAACATGGATAAAATCAGAAAATGTTCAAAATCCAACACAGAATCAAAAGCAAGAAGTAAAACATGTTCTAGTCTAAAAATGTCATAAGAAATAATGTTGTATGTTTACAGATATAAATGAGTGTCTAGTCAACAATGGAGGCTGTGACCAGAACTGTAATAATACTGATGGAAGTTATACTTGTTCCTGTAACATAGGATATATATTGTCAACTGATACAGTGTCATGTGACTGTAAGTATGTCAGGGTTTGTCATTTGACTGAGTATAGCAGGATTTGTCATGTGACTGTAAGAATATCACCATTTGTCATGTGACTGTAAGTATATCACCATTTGTCATGTGACTGTAAGTATGTCACCATTTGTCATGTGACTGTCAGTATGACATCATTTGTCATGTGACTGTCAGTATATCACCATTTGTCATGTGACTGTAAGTATGTCACCATTTATCACATGACTGTAAGGATATCATCATTTGTCATGTGACTGTAAGTATGTCACCATTTGTCATGTGATTGTCAGTATATGGCCATTTATCACATTACTGTAAGGATATCACCATTTGTCATGTGACTGTAAGTATGTCACCATTTGTCATGTGACTGTCAGTATATGGTCATTTGTCATGTGACTGTCAGTATATCACCATTTGTCATGTGACTGTTACTATCGCACCATTTGTCATGTGACTGTTAGTATATCACCATTTGTCATGTGCCTGTAAGAATGTCACCATTATTCATGTGACTGTTAGTATATCACCATTTGTCATGTGACTGTTAATATATCACCATTTGTTGTGTGACTGTTAGTTTATCACCATTTGTCATGTGACTGTTACTATATCACCATTTGTCATGAGACTGTTAGTACATCACCATTTGTCATGTGACTGTCAGTATATCACAATTTGTCATGTGACTATCAGTATATCACCATTTGTCATGTGACTGAAAGTACATTTGTATATCAGGATTTGTCATGTGACTTAATTGTAGTTTAGTTTTATTGAGGTGACTAAATTTCCTGATTTCGGTCCTTTATCAGGAATTGAAAGGTGTAATCTAATCAACTAAGACTCGGCTTTGTAAATTTGGGTTCTCAAAATTGAATTATGTAAGTTTATTCAAATACAACCTGTTAAATTTAGAACACATGTTATAAACACAGTTAAAATATAAAAGTGCATTGACATTTTCTTTTATTATTTATACTCAATTTGTATTCAAAATTACATAATAGGTTGCTACCACACTATTTTACAAATATTCAATTTATTTTTCAAACTAAAGCTGAATTTCATACAGTAATTTTCCAACTTTACCATTGAGGGTAATTGGAAACTTTTTTATTTTTACGGTAGATTATTTTTGTCAAAAAGAAAAGTTTTGCGAAATTGGCCAAGAATAAGGGTAAAGTTACTCAAAACAACAACTCATTTTAACATGGACGGTAATAAGGATTTTTTAATACATCTTCAGATTTTTTTGGACTTGACTGAGAAAGTTGTGAGGAATTACCTTATGTAACAGGACAAACTTTCAAAAGTATGTTGATTTTGTTATATAATGCCAATAGATGAAAAACAAGTAGTGTTGTTGAATTCAACAACCTTACAGTAGTTGAATTTGACAATAGTTGTTGAATTCTACAATGTTGTCGAATTCTGCAATTTCTGGGACTGAACTACGTTTAAAATTTGAACAAACAACAACAAAATGTGCGAGACATTCATGATGTTCCAGTTATTACAGTGCCAGCTATCGAAGTTCAACTGTAAAAGATTTTCCCGTTTTATTTCAGCCTGTAATGACACCAATCGATGGGGAGAGAACTGTGCTAATCAATGTAACTGTGGAGTCGGATCGTTGTATTGTGACAGAATTACAGGTTGTGTATGTAATGCAGGCTACAATGGTACATACTGTACGTCCAACATTAACGAGTGTCTCCAGTCTCCCTGTAAAAATAACCAGACTTGTGTCGACACGGAAGGATCTTACAGATGTACATGTGAGAACGGATATCAAATTCAAAATGACTATTGCGTCGGTAAGTTAATGTTTATTAAATTGTAATATGTGTCACACCAAGCAACAATGGAAACTGTGGTGGATATATGTAAATATAAAATATGTATGGAATGAGCCCTGAAATACATGTAGACAACAACATGTTTAAATGTTTTGTGATCAAAGACATCATTAAAACCAATTTTGTTGTTGTAAACTTTAGATGTAGGGCTTCCTAAACCGCTACCGTTTTTTGGTGTGTATTAAATGCATTGGTGTATAAAACGCACCCCCTTTCTCAGAGGAAAAGAATCAGAAAAAATCTAGTAAACGCACGTAAATTTTCAACAACATGTTCTGTCCAAAGATGTCTAGAGAAGCCGAGAGTTACCTTGGGGACTGAATTAATTGGAATACATGATGCTTTATTCACTTATATTTAGAGGAATAACTGTACCTGTATTTATTTAATGGTTTGTTCAAACATTTTGGGAAACTTTATGAAAAACATTGATTTCGTAAACACAGGAAGTTTATCTCCAAACGTAATTAAAAGTCAAAGGCTGTTACGGATACGTAAATATTACAGTTGGCCTTTGGTAAATTTTTAAGTGATATTCCCTTATTGATCTTCATAATCGGTTTATGCATTAATTAACTTCATTTAAACTATCCCTTTTCATAAATATAATAACATTATGACTTGCAAGTATTGTGTATCCCTGAAAACCGGAAACGGCTTCACGTAATCAAAACAAATATGGCGGACACGATCGAGATGAAATTTTGAGCACCGGGAAATCTCTGAATATACATGTTGTATACATAGAAAACAATACACATCTAATCATGTTATCATTAGCAAACTTTGTTATCATCAAACACAGGTTCGTATCTGGATCACAACAAGGATTTTATACTTATTTCCAATGTCATTTCCGGTCTGAAGTTAAGTTAGTGGTGGTCAGAAAAAATGGTCTTTTGAAGTTCGCATGTATTAAACGCATCCCCTCTCACTAGGACCTTTCTGGGGGAAAATATGTGCGTGTAATACACACCAAAAAAAGGTAATTGTAATGTTTAAATCAAAATAATTCAGATGGGTTGTTTCCGATATACAAAAGGGTGCCAATTAGTTCATTAGAGACTGAGAAAAAAAGAAATCATTGTTGAAAATTTACTTAATTCATGCGAGTTTGATTCATTCATTTCTGCAGTTTTTAGCTCACCTGGCCTAAAATGCCATGTGAGCTTTTGCCATCACTATGCGTCCGTCGTCTGTCGTCCGTCCGTCTGTCTGTCAACAATTTCAAAAATCTTTTCCTCTGAAACCACTGGGCCAAATGTAAACAAACTTGGCCCGAATCATCACCAGGGTATGGCTTCTCAAAATTGTGTTCGATTAGGCGGTAGGTCAAACAACATGGCGGCCGTTGTTAAAAATAGAACATAGGGGTTAATTGCAGTTTTTGGCCAATAACTCGAAAACCGTTACAGATATCAAAAATCTGACTGGGTAAAAATGATCAGCATGGCAAGATCTACCTGTCCTGCAATTTTGAAGAAAATCTGAAAACCCATCTCGGAGTTATAGTCCTTTTTACGTTAAATTTTCAAAATTTTTGCATTTTTTTATTTTTTATTTCAAAAAGTGTAACAGATAGAGGTCAAGTGTAAATTGCAAAAATGTTCAGCACATCAAGGTCTACCCACCTTGAAATTTTGAAGAAAATCCTAGACCCTTGTAGGAGTTATTGCCCTTTTTTCACAAAAATTTTAAAATTTTCGTATTTTTCATCTTTTATTTCTAAAACTATAGAAGATGAAGGTCAAGTGTAAACCGATGAAATGTTTTGGCCAATAACTCGAAAACCGTTACAGATATCAAAAATCTGACTGGGTAAAAATGATCAGCATGGCAAGATCTACCTGCCCTGCAATTTTGAAGAAAATCTGAAAAAATGCTGTGGCGACTTCAAAACTGATGTTGAAAATTGTTCCTTGACCGCCATTTTCATAATGGCTGCCCCAAAAAAGGCGGGAAAATTCAACATTGTCCGATTTCAATGAAATTTGGTTCCAAATAGATATTGATGTTGCGACCTCAAAACCGGTGTTGAAAATTGTTCGTTGACCGCCATTTTCAAAATGGCCACCAAAAATGGCGGGAAAATTCAACATTGTCCGATTTCAATGAAATTTGGTTTCCAAATAGCTGTTGATGTTGGGACTTCAAAACCGGTGTTGAAAATTTATCGTTGACAGCCATTTTCAAAATGGCCACCAAAAAAGGCGGGAAAATTCAACATTGTCCGATTTCAATGAAATTTGGTTTCCAAATAGATATTGATGTTGCGACTTCAAAACTGGTGTTGAAAATTGTTCCTTGACCGCCATTTTCAAAATGGCTGCCAAAAAAGGCGGGAAAATTCAACATTGTCCGATTTCAATGACATTTTGTTTCCAAATAGGTCTTGATGTTAAAAATTTTTTTGTTGACCGCCATTTTTTAAAAAGGCCGCCAAAAAAGACAGGAAAATTCAACATTGTCCAATTTCAATAAAATTTGGTTTCCAAATAGCTATTGATGTTGCGACTTCAAAACCGGTGTTGAAAATTGTTCGTTGACCGTCATTTTCAAAATGGCCGCCAAAAATGCGGGAAAATTCAACATTGTCCCATTTCAATGACATTTGGTTTCCAAATAGGTCTTGATGTCGCAACTTCAAAACTGATGTTAAAAATTGTTCGTTGAC
>MJUU01012679.1:34764-50210 GCA_002080025.1 Modiolus philippinarum | reverse complement strand
GACGCGGACGCTAGGGGTATCACATAAGCCCCCCTCACTTCGTGAGGTGA
This sequence comes from Modiolus philippinarum, assembly GCA_002080025.1. Taxonomy (NCBI): domain Eukaryota; kingdom Metazoa; phylum Mollusca; class Bivalvia; order Mytilida; family Modiolidae; genus Modiolus; species Modiolus philippinarum. The sequence continues at coordinate 50,160 of MJUU01012679.1, read as the reverse complement.
GCTAAAAATGACGTCATCCAACATTGGAGCAAGGCACAGATATTTTCTACCAACGAATCTTACGTTGTGATTAAACAAATGGGTAAACAATCGTTTTCAACTGACAAAGAAATCCACGAGGAACATTTCCAACCCACAAAAATAGCAATGGTGGATTACATGATACCCCGCCACGTTTCAAAAAATTTCAAAGTATCAAGGGGCATAACTCCAGACCTCCTTGGACCTCTGAACCCATATTCGAACTCGACCTGAGTTTTCTGGTGAACAAGCTACATACCAAGTTTGAAGACTGCATGTTATTCCATTCAAAAGTTATCAGTCGGAAACCTTCGGGGGACGGACGGACAGACAGACAGACAGATGGACACACGACTGAGGGTATCACATAATACCACGCCACTACCTGTGGCGGGGTATAAAAAACGAAACTTGAATGGAAATGAAGAAATTACTATCTTCGCCTTATCAGCGTCTTGGAACCAGTTTTGTGCCAGATTCGTCCTCGTTTGGCTAAAATAATGAGCGATCCCGCTAATGCGCAACCCATGTATAGCTTAAACACCATGGAAGTTGTAAACCTTTTTGTTGTCCTTTGTTCACCTTAAAATATAGTTTGACCTTGCTGGAACAATCTTCTAGCTCAACGATATTTAGCGGTTCCTTGGATGTTCAAAATATCTAAATTCAGCTGTATTTATTGATTTCAGATATAGTAATTAAGAACATAAAACCTAATGTCCAATGATCAAATTCTGATTTCTCTATCTGTTCATACAATTTAAGATAAATTACCTTTGGACATTTCAATACAAATTTTCCCTTTCCAGGGTCTTCACCAAGTTGTGACTTTAATTCTAATAACTTTGCCACTTCATCTTTCACCTGTAAATAAAACAGAAATAAATAATACATGTACCATCTTTTCACTTAATGAATTTTGACAAGATGTAATTTTTTTTCTATTATGTACCATCTTTTCATGAATTTTGACAAAATGTAATTTTTTTTCTATTATGTACCATCTTTTCACTAAATGAATTTTGACAAAATGTAAATATTTTTTTTGCTATTATGTAGCATCTTTTCACTTAATGAATTTTGACAAAATGTAAATATTTTTTTTCTATTATGTACCATCTTTTCACTTCATGAATTTTGACAAAATGTAAATATTTTTTTCTATTATGTACCATCTTTTCTCTAATTTCTATCCAATTTTCACATTTCCTGAATGGTGTGGAAACATTTGTTCTCCTCTCTAGAGAGGAGAACAAGTTTCGCGAAATTTCCCACCAAATTTATTCGGAACAAAATCCTCTGTGTTTTTCATCCAGTCATTAGAGAAACAGTTTCCAAAACTTAAACACATTAATTATGAAATTTCTCATATCTCGTTAAATAAATTTTTAAATGTTTAAGAGCTTGGCAAGCCTCGCTTTCAAACATTTGCAAAATTTATTTAACTCGATGTGAGAAATTTCATAATTAACTAGTTCTCGTTATGGAAACTATATTTCACTTAATGAATTTTGACAAAATGTAAATTTTTTTTTCCCTATTATGTACCATCTTTTCACTTAATGAATTTTGACAAAATGTAAATATTTTTTTTTTGCTATTATGTACCATCATTTCACTTTATGAATTTTGACAAAATGTTAATATGTCTTTCCTGATTAAATTAAATACAAATAGAAGAAAATGTGTCCATGGGACATCGATGCCCCCACTACATTAGTTATCAGTAAACAGGATGTAGATGAATGATGGAATTGAAAAGGGGAGACACAGTACAACTTATCATACCAAAGCTGCAGACAAAATATCAAATCATTAATGCATACACAAGCCTAGAAATCATTGACGAAAATTTTCAGATGTAAGAACAGACATACAGATAAGGGTAAAACTAAATACAAGTGCTGCCTTATGGCGGGCATAAAAATTCAGGTGTTGTGTTGTCACAGACGTTGTGAAAAAAGTATTTGAGAATCTACTCTATATTCATTTCAAATGTCAATACTCACAGACAGTGAAAGCTTCAAAGATAGAATTCATACAAGTACATGTATACTAATTTGTGATTTTACACTTATTGTAAAAGTAAACATTTTATTTACCAAATGGTTCCAGTATCCATTCATTATTTTCATCATTCTAGTTTGTTTTATTATTGTTTTTATCAGTTCTGATTACTAAACATTCTAAATGTATGATGCAATATGTACTTAAAATATACCTCTAACATGTCTAATGTTACGTATTAGGAAGAAAGTTACGTCTATACATGATGGTGTAGGCTGATATTAAGGTCCAAAATTAGAACTCACATGTCAAACCAGTGTTCATATTAAGATTTGATTAACATCTGGTTTAATATCAAGTGGTCAAATTTTTTAACAAAAATTAACTTTTATGAACTGAAGTTTGTGAAGCTTGCTACAAGTCCTACTATATTTTTTCAGAAACATTACGTCAGAAATAAAAACAATACAATTGTAACTTCTAGGAATTAGAAACACACTCAACACCCTTTTAATATCTTATAACTCTTTTGGAACAAAAACGTAAAATAAGAAGTAATTGGCATTATTGACATGTGAAACAGAAATTAAATTTACATGGCCTTATGGAAACTTTATAACAATGACCTTTCTGATGCAACATTAACAGAATTACCTGGTTGTTAATATCGGAATCTGAATGTCCAGATTTTGTCACGCAAACACGTTTATGAATGTCCCCACTCCCTTCCACTTTTTCTATAGCTTGTCGTTGAATTTTTAAATCCATATTTTTTTCAAACATTGGTCAAATAAGTAAGAAACAAATCCATTATTCCATATTAGGACAAAGAATTACCACAGACCACACATATGTCTGAGTACTACAGATAAGGCTTAAATCATGAATGTAAAATTTGGTTATCAACATTTTCACGCCACTAATATACTATCTTTAGGAATTATCACAAATTTACAGTAAATGTCTGTTTTAAGTGCAATATCCTTATTAATTCATGTCATGATTTTTTAAGGACTGGAAAAAAGAAAAAAAAACCAAATGGTGACAACATAAATGCACACAATGAATCATCATATAAGGAACTTTCAATTAAAATGGATGTTTAATGAAGAAAGTAATTTTTGTTGTTGAAGATAAATTGTGGATCATAATAAGTTTTCTTATTGTAGAAGAAATAATGTAAGTTAGTTTGCATGGGTTTCAAAACTTCACTGCCTATGTGCATACATATAGAATCACATCAATTCTAATTGGGTGCCATAAACACAAGTTCCCTCCTACAAACAAACAAATATTATTTAAAAACAAGTATTAGCCATTAAAAAATATCCTAGATTCTCATCCCCACCTGTACCGGTTTTTTTCATCCGCCTCAAAAAAATTATTTGTTTTTTGGTCAATTTTGGTAAATTTCTTTTAAAATGACACGAATCTTCACCAATTTTGATAAAAATAAAAAATAAAATTTGCCTGCCCACCAAAAATTTCAAGAAAAAAATAGATAAGACTCTAGCGATTATTTTATTATAGCCTTAATTAAAAAATAATCCAAAAATTTGAAGCTTATAACAATATGATAGTATGTAAATCCCCCTTTTTGTATTGTTACAGATATACATACAGATAAGAAAGTCTGAGTCTTATCTATGTCCAATATGTTTAGTTCTCATCAATAAAGTTAACATTTTTATATTCAAAGATGGACCAAATCAGTTTAAAATTTATTTAAATTCAAAATCTAAACATTAACTCAGTAATGGAGAATTGGTTTTAAGTACATGTAAATAGCCAGTTTTCACAAATATAAGTTGTAAATTTCTGAATTTGGTCCACCTTTATAGATTCACTAACCTGACCATTGCTGAGGTGTCGAAATAAATTTTTGGATGACCAAATCTGGAAAAGTTTTTGATGATATCGACAAATAGGAAACATGTTGACTGGTGCTGTGTACAGGTATGTCTCAGCAAATCTGATAAAGATAAGGTGCCAGTTCAGAAATTTACAACATATTCAATTTTTTTGCAACAGTTTTGTTTTAATTTTATATCAATCAATTCCATTTAACTTGTGAACTCACAAGTGAGATTGCGGACAAAAAACTAGCTCTGTGGATTCATCTTGGCATCATATTGAAATGAAATCATGTGTAAGATCAAAGAGTTCCCACAAGAAATATGAATATAAATTCACCAATTCTGTGTTCTCCCCAGGATTTTATTTGATAGAGTAGGGGTACATGTAATTCTTTTATGTGGGATCCAAGCATCAGTGTTGTACAAATGTAGGTCGGTGTAATTGTGCGACAAAAATACTAGGGCTTCATTCCGTGTATGGCACTCGGTGGATGTCCTTAGTACTTGGATTTGGCTTCCTATTTTGATATTTTTTGGTAATGAGTGCTTCTTATGACGATTTTTGGATTATGGCTTTCCATATTATTTGATTTTAATGCTGCTGATGAGAGGTTACTCCTTGAAACATACATACTAGATTTTCTGTTTATCATGCAACTTGGACATTTTTTTCACACTTCAGTGCAACATCTCACTAGCTTTGAATGACATGGTAATATAACATATTATTTCACCTTTGTCATTTAACTCATTAAGGCATGAAAATCCTGAAGAATAACCATTATTCATTCTGTTTTTTTTTAAACAGAAAATTGCGCTGTTGGAAATTAAAACAGAATTTTCACTGCCAACAAGGGTTCCACTTGGCTATCATAGCTCCCATGTCTTCCCATGTTTCCAGACATATCGATAAGTTTTGACAACTAATCAGACTCTACGTGGAAATAGCTAGTCAGTATGGTTGCAATGATCAGTGTTATAAGACAAGTTTTCCCAGTTGACAGTATATAAAATTTAGTCAGTACGGTTGCAATGATCAGTGTTATAAGACAAGTTTTCCCAGTTGACAGTATATAAAATTTAGCACAATTCTATTAATTCTTTTATCCATAGATCCAGGCACTTTTGCCTTTAAGGAGGTGAAAAACTTAGTATCTCACTTTTTTAATATATTAATGTAATTACTTCAACCTTGATTTACTTCTTCATTTCTCATGAAACTGTACCAAACTAATTTTGAGCGATCTTTGCAAGCGTAAAAACATCGCGAAAAGAAATTAGTGAATATTTCCAATCCTAATCCAAATACATCAGCGCTAGCAGTATAAGAAAATTGTGAAAATTAGTCGTCTCAAAGTTGACTTGGACAGACAAAACGCGAAAAAAAGTAGCCGCCAAAATAAGTTGGTTTACTGTATAAATGTATATTTATGAAACTCATAACATAAATTTGAAACATCAATATTAATATAATATACTAATTTCAAGATCTTGATTATTGTGACACAAAATATTCCATTTGACACTTAAAATTTTTAAATAGATTATTTATGAAAACTTTAATAGCTTCACCAAATACAAGTCAAAATGCCTCTTTCCCAAATACCCCACCTTATGTCAAAACACCATTTACCAAAATAATCTAAAATGTCAGACAAAACTCACCCACCCTTTTCCAAATATTGAAATATCCGTTGTCAAATATCCTCCTTCCAAAATTCCCCATCAAATGACAAAACACCCAATTTTAAATTTCCCATTTATCAAGAAATGCCAACTTAAGCAACAAAAAGCCTCACATTTTGAAGTACCTTCTAAAAGAATCGCTAAAGTACTTCAATCCAAATTGTCATTTTGTTTCACATACAGGTACTCCTTAATATTCCAGACATTTTGACAGTAAAAGTTGTGGGCATAGTTGCCAGCCTCTGAGAATAAAAAAACATGTAATTACACGCTTTTTAGTTTGAAAAAGCGTGTAATAATGCACGACTAGATTATTTTCAGATCCTAAGGTTATTACAAGTACTAAGGCAAAGTTAAAACAGCTAATACTGGCAATTTAAATTATAATCCAGTGTTGCTCTTTTGGCAGATTTCAAGACATCTTTGTGTGGTTCATAGTCATAACATTTATTATATTGATTAAATTTGCAACATAGTAGTGAACACTAAGTATCATTTGCAAGTACTGATCTAAATTCTTTTAGGATTTTTTTAAAATTGAAAATGCCCTCTCACTATATGCATTACTAATAACTGAATCGCTGTTATGACAAGTAACATTTTTTTACCCGAGCCATAAATTTTTATTTGCCTGCCTTTATTAGGCCAAATTCAATGAATATTAATGTGTATTGGAAGGGAAGAGGCACCCAAAGGTAAACGTTTTTGACACAGTTGTACAGATAAATATATCAGGAATCAAACTGTCCAATCGGATCAGAAATAATCAGCCAATAACGAGTAGAAGTGAGACTGGTGAAAACGATAGTTGCTCACCTTGTGGAAGAAGAGAGGGAGGGACTGACATTTTTTATGAAACAAGTGCCTGTGACACGGGTCGTAGAGTGCTATCACGACCTGCATGGAAAAAACTGTTTTTAACCACATAGTAAACTATAAACGTATATTTTCAACAACCTGTTGTGGGTCTGCTTTATCTAATTTAAGTTGTCGGACTTTCTCGCCTTGTAAACGAATCTGTTCTTGTATTTCTGAGCGTGAACAGTCGCCAGTGTCCATGCTGATGCAATGAAAGTGTGTAAAATGAAAATCAAAGTCGGTAATGAAAGAGAAAAATATATATGATTACCACAAAGAAGAACCAATGAAACAGACCATAGTCATGTACCATCTTCGTTTTCGGATAAATTTGATATTCAAATTATTTAATTAGCAAAATGAAACATCTGATTTGTTTGGATCTGTCTAGTTATGCGGGGGAGGTGTTAATGTCAAATTCTTCTCAAGTAATTATACCTATTGATGTCATTGGCTAAGTAAAATTTTCCTTTGTTTAGTAAATCTATATTTATTTGTTACCTTATCTTTTAAAATTTATTATGTTAAAGTTTTGATGAACATTTTGAGAGCCAAAATTTTTCCCTCCCTCCCGCCCTTTAATTTATTTTTATCAAAATTTTTTCAACATTGAAATTTATTTATTTATATTTATTATGGATACATGTATATATTTAATTCTATTTTTTAATTATATAGCGGAACACTTTGCCAAAAATAATGTTTTTTATATATTATATTGCATTTTTATATATTAATAATATGTATATTTATATATTTATATTGATATTTATATATATAGTAAATAATATAACTGCCAATACAAGTTAAAACTATTTGAGTTTTTTATTTATTTCATCATTGATAATTAACTAAAAATAGCAACTTTTTCGAATGTTGTTGTTAAGGATAAGCTGTTCACCATGAAATGACAAAGGTATGAGAGAAAAAATATTCAGCTAAAATGGTTCGTTTCTCAATTTGAAAATAAAGTAAATAAACAAATAAAGGGATATGGAGTAAAAGTACATGGGAAAAAATCCCTATAAATACGTGGTAAAATTTAGCAAATGGAACAACGCTTTGATTGTTGTTCTTCATCTTGATTTCAAATAAATGTGGCCCTTTTTAACAAATTGAAAAGAAAAATACAAAATTGATACTGGCACTAATTGAACTAATTTAACATTAGCAAAGTTTGAATATGAATGAAAGAGACAAAATAATTACAATATAATTGAATTCTTACACAATGCCCATAAAGATGAATATATGAAATTATGAAAAAAATAACGGGTGGTCAATGGGCAAAAAAAATCTGATGCTATTAAAAACAGGACTTCTGAGTCGTGTTCAACCCGGATTCCAGTTCTCATACTATACCAAAAAATCAATACACCAATACATTGAGAGGGAATCACTAATTAAAATACTGTTGAGCTAAGCGAATTTATATTGAATCTGTTGTAGCGCTTCAGGTTAATTGTTTTTCGTCAATTAAAATTTAGTAAAAGAATTGTCATGTGGGAACAATTATAAGTATACACTTCAATTTAATAAATTTTTTGGTTTTTTATTTGTGTGGTATAATTTATTTCAATGTGTCCGAATCCAGTCACTCCGTCTCACTGGTATTTGAGGCGACCGTTTCCACTTCAATTACACGAGAGTTCCTATCTCGAAAGTCCCGTATTGATAAAACCACAGGATTCTGAAAATCTGAAAGAAATACCCCACGAAAGCCAAGACACGGAAAAGCTCAATTACAAAATAAAATATGAAAAATATTGGAGGTACAATGCTGAGCTAAGGGTGAATTTATATTTTATCTATTTGTAGCGCTCCATGTTAATTGTTTTTCATCGATTGAAATGTAGTTAAAGAATTGTGATGTGGAGAAAATTATAAGTACACTTCAATTTCACAAATTTTTCAGGAGGTATATGGCAAGTTATTCCGCCGATAGGTGAAGAATCCAGTCGGTGTGTGAGACAATCATTTCTGACTTCAGTTACACAAGAGCTTATCTCAAAAGTTCCGTATTTCATGGCAGTCTACGAGACATAAGCCAGATGCAAGGTACAATTATGACGACCGAAAATTTCATGATGATACTGTACAGACATTCGGTATTTTCCATCTTAATTGGGTGACACCTCATAGGGGTACCAGGTACCGGGGAATCAGTCAAGCAATCAATCAATCTTTGTACGTGTAATCAATAATATTTAATGTACAATCAGATTATTCTAGAAACTTTTCACAAATATGATAATCAAATTGTCGCCAGAGTCATGTAATTACATGAAAGCATACGTCTATGATCACGACCTCCTTCCACTTTAGTTAGAATAGTGACCTGTAGATCATGCTGGCTGTGTCCAGGAAGACAAAAAATCTACAGGTCACTGTTCTAACTAAAGTGGAAGGAGGTCGTGATCATAGACGTATGCTTGAACAGCGAATCATCCATCGCCTCGGTACAGTGCGTCCCAGGGGAATAAATGTAAAACAGAACACCGTAGATTAGATATTGTTTTTGTATTAACTAATCATCCGTTGTTTGTCTTTTTGTTATTTATTTATTTATCAATGGATCTTGTAATTTCTTGTAATTTTAGCTAATCGTCTGTTGTTTGTCTTTTTTTGGTATTTATTTATTTATTTATCCATCGATTGTGAAATTTCCACGTATACACCTAACGTTAAACATTTTTCTATTTAGGCCATGTCTTTGATGTCCTCAATTACAGGGTTTTATTTGGAGACAACAGAAGTGAGACGTGTCTCTGGTCCACGGTGATGTCCTGTTCTTTTTTCACCCTCGTAAAAGGAGTTAAATCCGAAAATTTGGGCCTTTTCTTTCTTGTATATATATTTTTTTTAGATTTTAGTTTTATTACATATTTTTATTTTGTTGTTCTCCATGCACGACAGCTATACAAACTTTCTTATTTTGTCCAGTTTATATGACATTTAGCTGTCTCGCAACATATATTTTTATTTTTCATATAATTACATGAAGGTGGTCTGATAATCAAATACTGATTGGCATGGAAAATCAGCTGGTTATTATATAAAAACACTGATCAAATCCCAAATAATCAATTATAATTCAGAAACCCATGTAAAGGCCTACAAATCGTCTGTAAGTGGGTTCCGTTTTATGGTTTTCTTTCTCAAAAAATTGACCATTTCTGTAACTGCATATTACTTGGCGAATTCGTCCAAACATTCAAAACTTTCGGCATTCAAATGTTCAACAATGTCAACAGTACAAAATAGATCAGTAAGTAATAAGTCAGGGACTATTTTGGTCCCTAAATAATTCCCTGTGTAGAGCAGGGACTATACATTATGTAATGGATAGTCCATGTGTAAAGTGACCTTTTTCTTTAAATGTTAATTTGGCATTCCATAAAATTTTAAAGCTCGAAAATAAAACAGATCCATGTCCGTTAAACGATCGTTCTTTTTTGATAGTACATTACCGGCGATGTGCAACAATGATTTAATATCATTAATATGAAGAAGATAAAATATCTATATTTAATACGGAATACTTCTTTGCATCAAATAGCGTTTTTAAAGAAATCAGACTTTAAAATCACCTCGGATCTATGCAAATTTAGAGTTAAAAACCTTGAGGGAGGACACTTTCGTAGACCGGAAATAGCAGGTGTACAAAAATATGGAACGCGAGAAGTGTTGAAATATATTGATAATTCAGGAAACGCTGCTATTCAGCGTGACATGACCGAGTGTGCTTTAAAGCTGCTGGAGTACAAGAATTTTAAAATGAAATCCGAACTTTTTCTAGATATTGGATGTGGCTGTGGCATATCTTCTAATATTATAGAGGCCAAAGGACACATTTGTTTTGGGGTTGACATAAGCCCTAATTTGTTAAAATATGCGAAATATAAAAACTGTGCGAGTGATGTTATACAATTAGATGTTTCAAAAGGTTTGTGTTTTACAAGTGGCACATTTTCGTACGCAGTAAGTATATCAGTTCTCCAATGGTTTTTGAAAGAAAACACTTTAATAAAATTCTTTAGTACTCTTCAAAATGTTCTTGACAAAGAAGGCCAGGCAGTGTTACAGTTTTATCCCCGAAGTATTCATGACTTGGAACTGATCCTAAAAATAGCAGAAAAATATTTTTACGGTTGTGTTTTAAGTGACTATCCTAGTGTGAATAGAGGTATAAAACTGTTTCTTTACCTACGGAAGTCTGGAGAAAAGAGTATAATTTTCACATGTTAAACTTGTCTCAAAGGCTAACAAAAAATTCATTACCATGTTTTTTGGAATTATTGATTGGAATAACTGGAATGCACATCTGAAGAAACGTTCCTAAATTAACAGAGAATCGGGACTTTTCAGGGTGGTCGGATTGACAGGTGAACTGAAGCAGCTGTTTTAAGAACGTTTTATTGTCCTTGGAGACCATAGTTCATCTTTTAATAAAGAATTTAATATTTTCTGGTGGTTTGAACACATGTATTTTTGTGTCGTATAGGGATCGCTTAAGTCGTCTTGCGTCGTCGTTAATGGCGTTGTCGTCCGTCCCACTTTTTCGTAACACTTTTCTCAGCAACTACAAATCACAGCTACTTGAAAAATTTTGTATATGACTTCTTTATGGGGTTCTCTATTGTGCTTAATGAATTCAGGTCTGTCGGACATCTACTTCCTGTATACCAACTTGGGATATTTTTCCACATACTGTCAATAGTAAAAATTTTCGTACCAATTTTCTCAGCAACTACAAATCACAGCCACTTTAAATTTTGTGTGTGACTTCATTATGGGGTTCCCTATTGCGCTTATTGAATTCAGGTCTGTCGGACATCTACTTTTGTTTACAAACTTGGGATATTTTTCCGCATAAGTGGTTGTCAATTGTAAAAATGTTCATAATTTTTTTCTCAGAAACAACAAATCACAGCCACTTGAAATTTTGTATGTTACTTCATTATAGAGTTCCCTATTGCGCTTATTGAATTTAGGTTTATCAGACATCTACTTCTTGTTTACCTACACAGAATATTTTTCTACATACCGTACTTTCATATGGTAAAAAATTTTCGTAACAATTTTTGTCAGCAACTACAAATCACAGCCACTTGAAATTTTGTGTGTGACTTCAGAAATGGGTTCCATATTGCGCTTATTGAATTCAGGTCTGACGGACATCTACTTCCCGTTAACCGACTTGGAATATTTTTCCACATACTAAAATAAAAATGTTTGTAACTTTTTTCTCAGCAACTACAAATCACAGCCACTTGAAACTTTGTATGATATGGGGTTTCCTAATGCGTTTATTCAGTTCAGGTCTGTATGACATCTACTTCCTGTTAAAAAAACTTGTAGGAGGCGATACACGTCTTTCATGGAAGACTTACAATTTATGATCATGATGATATAATGAATTACAAATCTTGTGATTGATGTCGCTAAAAAAGAGACAGTTTTGCGCAAACGACAATGACATGTTAATATCAAAAACCAAGATAAAAACAATTCTCAGAAAACAAAATAAGCGAGGTGGTTATGTAACAATACAACAGTCGGTAGAATGGTTAACCACCTGAACTGGGCAAAGTCAAAATAAAAACAAAAATTAAAAATATCTGAATTTAAAAGATAAAAATGGGGTAAAAAATGCCCAATATTTTGACCTAAATGTATCCTTCTAGGGAAAAGTAAAAATAACACCTGTAATTCTAAGCCAAAATAGTATCCTGTGAAATAAGTTCCAAATGGAACAAATGTTACTGATATATCTATGAAAGGTATTTCGTCTGGAGATTATTTCACCAGGTGAGCAGTAAATACTTATTTCATCAGATGAGCTATGAAATGTGTTCATTTTGAACTTATTTCACGGTAGATACTATAAACCGTTACATAATCACGCTAGAGGAAATGGAGAAACTAATGCCCAAGTGGGATAGGTGTGTAGCGAACCGAGAAATTTGATAATGCTAACCGTTTTTGAACACATTCACAATAAGGGGATTAAAATGTTGGGGTCACGGAAACAATAATGGGCAGGGACAGGAAACAAAGAGGAAAGTGAGGACAAGAATTAAAAAGATAAAAATATTTGTTTTTGTTATCAATTTCTTCATAATTTTTGGTCCGTTTTTCACACTTCGGCATTTTCTTTTTTGTCCTTTAAAAAAGTGAGTGGCAAGGACAAGAATTAAAAGGTCAAAAATACCCCCAAAATACCTTTTCTGCCCCTACCCATTATTGTTTCCTCGACCCCTACATTTAAATCTCCTTATTGTGAATGTGTTCCAGATCGGCTAGCATTATCACATTTTATCGGCTCGCTACACACCTATCCCACCTCGGTTTAGTTTCTCCATTTCTTCTAGCGCGTTTACAGGTGCTTTTTAGCTCGCATGGCCTAAAAGGCCATGTGAGCTTTTGCCATCACTTTGCGTCCGTCGTCCGTCAAAAATTTCAAAAATCTTCTCCTCTGCATGACACTGCGAAGCCAATTATAACCAAACTTGACATGAAGCATCACCAGGGTATGCAGTTTCAAAATTGTTGTTGATTAGTCGCAAGACCGAATAACATGGCTACTGTTGCTAAAAATAGAACATAGGGGTAAATTGCCGTTTTTTGCGAATGAGTCAAAAACCGTTACAAATATCTACATGTAAAATCTGACAAGGGGGTAAAAATGACCAGCATGGCAATATCTACCTGCCCTGCAATATTAAAAAAAAAAAAAAAATCAGAAAACCTGTCTTAGAGTAATTGCCCTTTTCCATTACAATTTTCACAATTTTGATATATTTTATTTTTTTATTAGAAAAAATATGACAGATAGAAGTCAAACTTTAAATTGCAAAAATGTTCATCATACATGGAAATTTTGAAAAAAAATCTAAATACCCATGTAGGAGTTATTGCCCTTTATTTGTCAATTTTTTTGTTTTTTGACACTTTTTGTCATAGATTCAAATATCTTCTCCTCTGAAACTGCTAAGCCAATTGTAACAAAACTTAGCCTGAATCAGCATCAGGATATGTAGTATCAAAATTGTGTTCGATTAGTCGGACGACCAAACAACATTGCAGCAGTTGCTAAAAAAATAGAACATATATAGATGTAAATTACTGTTTTTTGCAAATAAGTCAAAACCGTGACAGATATAAAAAAAACTTACAAGGATTTCAAATGATCAGTATAGCAAGTTCTACCCGCCCTGCAATTTGTAAGAAAATCTGAAACCTGTCTTTGAGTTATTGCCCCTTTTCCGTAATTTTTTTATTAAATTGATATACATTTTTGTATTTTATTTTGTATTAGAAAAACTATGGCAGATAGAAGTCGACTTTAAATTGCAAAAATGTTCAGCATAACCAGATATACCCACATGGAAACGTTGAAGAAAATCTACTTATCCATGAAGGAGTTATGGCCCTTTAATTGTCAAATTTTCGTAATTTTATACATTTTGTCCCGATTTCAAAAATGATTTGAGATAAAGGTTAAGTTTATATAGCAAAAGTGTTCAGCGTATCAAGAATTACAATTTCTGCATATGTTAAAACATGTTCACATCATATCAAAGATGGCCGCCATCAGGAGACATAGTTTAATTTAGGACCGTATGGGATAATGTTATTGTTACTTCTTGAAAACCGTTTCATAAATCAAGTTCATATTAACTAGGTATGGAAGTATGATGGTAATTAAACAAATGTGGGATTTTAGTACCGATCATTAATTTTAGATGGCCCGCCGCTGCAGTGGACGATATGGACAAATGTTGTAAACTGCTAATTTTGAAAATCCTTTCATATACCAAATTTTGCATATCTGTACATATCGCAAATCTAAAATGAATGCCACCTGGGTACATAGTTAAATATAGAAATGTTGTGAATTGTTAATTTTTGAAAACTGTATGTTTATTTTATAAGGGAAATGGGATAAAGAAAACAAATTAAACAAATGTATGATTTTAATACCAATCATCAATCCAAGATGGCAGCAACTCAGTGTAGATCATAGTTTAACCTTGGACCCTAAGGGAAAATGTTGTTAATTGCTATTTCTTGAGAAGCGTTTCATATATCAAGTTGATATTAAATAGGCATTGTAACTTGATGATCATCTACACAATGTTGTATATTGGTACCAATCAGAAATCTAAATGGCCACCACCGGGGAGTACAGTACCTGGGGAACTCTATAGGAAAATTTTCTAAATTGTTACTTCGTTAAAACTGTTTCAAGCATCATATTGATATTAAATAGGCAGTTTAACATGACAGTAATCTACCAGATGACTTCAGATTAATTGTCAAACCTTGTGGGAAATCTTTTATGTGATCAGTAGCCACCAGGTAAGCGAGACAGGCTCACATCTGATTATTTTTACTTTCCCCTAGAAGAAGACATTTTATGTCGAAATATTGGGCTTTTTATCCCGTCTTTATCTTTTAAATACAGATGTTTTCTTATTTCAGTTTTTATTTTGACTTTGCCCTATTCAGATGGTTAACCATTCTACTGATTGTTGTAATTCTCAGAAAAAGTGAGAAACAACAACACTGTCAAACCAGATTAACAGTAGAAATGTACAAAACCAACCTCATTTATATATTAAATATGTTCAGTTTCCTGAACTTATGAACGTTTGTTTTAACTTGTATCATAGCTTGAAATGCATAAAAAACTGGGTAGTTTTGCTGCAGGAAACCTAGTTTCCAGTAGCAAATATGAGTGTAGAACCAGGTTTTGCTAGGGAACACCGGTCTTTACTACGTTTTTGTTCATTGGTTTTGTCTCAAGGTTAGCAAATGACAATAACTAATCAGCTACCTAACAGATCTTTCAAAAACATTTTTTCCTCACTTACTGTGTGACGGTTGCTGTTAACAGAGCAGGACATGCTTACCCTTCCGGAGCACCTGATGTCACTCTCAGTTTCACTGGAGTTCACACTGT
>MJUU01012679.1:0-18431 GCA_002080025.1 Modiolus philippinarum | reverse complement strand
GTGTAATTAAAGGTCAGTTTTGACCAATCAAATGACCTGCTATATATTTGTTAAATAAATGTTGTTTCTATTACAAAATGTATTGATATGTCTATACAAAGTAATGTTAGCCGAAAATAAATGCTGTTTGATTAAGATTGATACCATGCCTTAAAGTAAATCGTCTAAAGACCCTGTCACACTTTAACGTTCTAGCAAACGTGTGCCGACGTTCGCGAATTTTTATAAGAACGTTGGCACACGCCGAAGAAATTAAAGAAATTCTCTTGTTGGGCGCATTTATAGCGTCAGGCTAACGGCCTGCAACGCACGGAAAACTTATCCATAACTTGAATGCAACGTTCACAAAACGTCGTAACAGCGTATGACAAACGTCGCAAAGGCGTTTTACTAGCGTATTTGACGTATACCGAACGTATAAATAACACTCTCCTGGCATTCAATGAGCGTCTGTATAGCGTTTTGACGATCTTTGCAAGATCAGCTTTGAATTCTTCAGCTCAATGTCATTTTCAAATGTAGAAATGGATAGAAATGACACAAAAAAAAAAAAAACAAAAAAAAACCAACCGACAAATTTGCAGGAGGGATAGGTCCCTCAAAAATAAAAAAAATATTTTCAAAATAATATGTTAGTATGATACTGAAATAAATCACCTATTTACATTACTTTGGAATTTTCCCTCGCTCTTTAACCATTATTTTATTATAAAACGTCGGCTTATACGTTACTCCTTAGTTACAAGGACGCCCGGTTTGCGTTCTCTACACGTTTTAAACAACTTTCGAGAAACCACTACATATCGCTCACATTACGTGCATAACGCACCTCTAGCGTTCGTTTAACGTCTGTGTAACTTGTCAACAGCACGGTGGCGAACGTCGTGAAATTTTTAGCATGTTCTAAATTTTCCGATGCACCCAACGTTCAACAACGCACATCAACGTGCCTCTAACTTATTCAACGCACACCAGCGTGTACGAAAATATTCTCACACGCTGGGCACACGTTGGTGCTGTGCATTATAGTGTGACAGGGCCATAAGACAGAGCTGATCATGGTATTTATGTTCAAGTTTTAACTGTTAAAGGGGTAATAACATTATAAGAGGTGTAAACAATTCGTTACATTTCTGAAATGCCTAGAAACTTATATATGCTCAGGTATTATATTAGAATACAATAGTTAATACGACAAAAATATGTCTAAGACATGGATGTGTGGTATGTGATTAATGTTGCATTCTGTTTCAGTGATTTAGCAAATAATGATATATGGAAATTTAACGAGTCTACGTATATACTAAAATTTTATATTTGATCTATCTTCAGTATGTGTGACTTACATTCCAAGAAAACAAGCAAAATTTTTGAAAGACTCAGAGAAAAAGCAACCAAATGACTATGGTTTCTAAGAGGGACCATTTGAACACAACTTTGTTAAGACAGTATAAGATTTTCAGTCATATTTCAAGATAATTGCTTATCAAGATCAAACAAGATAACTGCGTTCAAGGGCGATCAAGATGTGTTAAGTTTGTCCCGATCAAACATGATCAAATTGAAATCTTGTTTGATCTTAACAAACTTCACTTCTTGATCGTTCCTAAACAAGTCTTGATCGTCTTTTAAGACAATTTTCTTGAAAACCAACTTAAAAAACAGAATTGTGTAAAGCCTGTCAAGATCGTGATAAGATCAAAACGGCCAAACAAGATCATAACATAATTGCTAGTGATACAATTCATAGATAGAAGTTTATATGAGTATCCGTGTGTTTATCAGGAGAATCGTATTGTAGTATAACATAAATTATTACAAATCGTACAAGAAAATACACAGTAGGTAGTATTTAATGTATGTTACTTAATTTTTTATCCAACATGCAAAATTTAGTATTTTCATTAATTAATAATTTAATACCCTATTTTCCGATTAATGTAAAAAAAAAATGGATAACCGGAAACATCTACAATAATTACATGCCACAATCTGCCAGGGAACTACACAGGAAAAATAAGTCAAAAGTCAACAATAGGAACTCGAGACAGGTACCGGAACTTGCAAAAGCCAGAGGTAGAGTTTAACCTTTTTATTGGTATCCAATCCTTCCCTTTATATGTCCCGTTTCCCTTTAGTATAATAAACATACGAATAAAACCCCAAATAGGCAAAGCACTAACTCCATGACCACAATCTTGCAAGGAGAGAAAATGACAATACGTAATTTTGATATGAAACGTCAATGTCACAAATGAAAACTGACATTTTCAACTAGATTCACGACTTAACCGGTTTTGACTTTACCCTGGACAGTGTGACGGGTGCTTTATACAGAACAGGACATGCTTACCCTTCCGGAGCACCTGATATCACTCTGTTTTATGAGAGTTCACACTGTTAGTGCTTAAGTTTTTTGTGTTGTATATGTAGTGGTTGTGTGTCTTTGGTCTTCCGGCTTCTGGTGTTCTTGATTATTGCTTGTCTCTGGACTTTGATTTATGTAATCTTGTGCTTTGTTCCTTCGGTATTCTACTGCCGTTGTTTTGAAAGATGGGTGAAGGGGTGCTCGCTGCAAAATTGCCACCTAGCTCAAGGAGCCTAGTCTGCTGGTAAATTAACGTCGCACTAGGGAGAAAAATCAAATCGAAATTTGGTCAAGAATCATCACATATGTCAGTAAACACGGGCAGTATCAGTGAGAGGCCAGTATGTGTGTAAGATTTTCAGGTCACTAAATCTCAAAGCTCATTTAACGGTTGCAAGCAGAGTCTCTTGTCGATATCTGCTTTTACGTAAACTAGAGGCTCACATGAGCCTGTATCGCTCACCTGGTGACTGGTTTTATTCATTGTCACGAAGAGACCACCCATTTATTACCAAACTTGGTTCCAATTGGCTCAGTAGGTTCAGAGGAGAAGACATTTGAATGCATTTCCCATAGGGTTCCTATATTAAACTATGTTCCACGCTGGCGGCCATCTTGGATGATGTACGAACGTCAAAATCACAAACTTTGAAGGGGACAAGCCAAGGACTATTGTGACCAAGTTTGGTTGAATTTGGCTTGGTAGTTTCAGAGGAGAAAATCTTTGGATGCATAGGGTCCCTATGTTAACCAACGGAAGTAGAATACCGAAGGAACAAAGGGGTGACATTCACAAAAATCGAAGTCCAAAGACAGGGCAAAAACGAGAACACAGAAAACAATGACGTTAAACTATGTTCTCTGCTGGCAGCCACCTTCAATGAGGTATAAACATAAAAATCCCAAACTTTCAAGGGGACCACCTAAAGACTATTGTGATCAAGTTTAGTTCCAATTGGTTCAGTAGTTTCAGAGAAGAAGATCTTTGAATACATCTCCAATAGGGTCCTATGTTAAACTATGTCCTGTGCTGACGACCATCTTGGATGAGGTCCGAACATAATAATCACAAACTTTAAAGGGGACCAGCCAAGGACATTTATATCCAAGTTTGGTTCCTATTGGCTTATAGTGGTTTCAGGAGAAAAGATCTTTGAATGTATCCTTAGGGTCCTTAGGCCATCTTGGATGAGGTACAATCACAAAAATCACAAACTTTAAAGGGAACCACCTGAGGACTATTGTGACAAAATTTGGTCCACATTGGTTCAGTGGTTTCAGAGGAGAAGATCTTTGAATGCATTTCCCATAGGGGCCTATGTTAAACTGTGTTTCTAGTGGCGGCCATTTTGGATGAGATGCTAATCTGCTGGACATATGTAGAAATTGCAGTCCTGGAAAAGCTCAACACTTTTGTTATTTACATTTAACCTCCATCTAAAACAGTTTTTGAAATAAAAGTAAAAATTTTAAAAAATCGTGAAAGTTCAAAGAAAAAGGGACCATATCTCCTATGTGGGTCGTCAGATTTTCTTCAAAATTGCAGGAAATGTGGATCTTACTATGCTGACCATTTTTGAAATTTGAACTTTATTTCTATCTTCTACCATTTTCAAAGTAACAAAAAAAAAAAACGAAAATTTTACGGAACTCCAAGATGGGTTATCGGATATTCTTCAAAACTGCAGGACAGGTAGATCTCATCATGCTGATCATTTTTATCCTTGTCAGATTTTTTTAAATCTGTAATGGTTTTCGAGTAATTGCCAAAAACGGCAATTTACCGCTATGTTCTATTTTTAGTAACAGCGGCCATGTTGTTTGGTCTACAGACATATAAATCATAAACTTGAAAGAACATACCCTGGTGATGATTCAGGCCAAGTTTGGTCAGTATTGGCCCCTCAGTTTCAGAGGAGAAGATCTTTGAATAAAAGTTAACGGACGGACGGACGACGGACGCCGAGTGATGGCAAAAGCTCACATGGCCTTTGGCCAGGTGAGCTAATAATTTAAGTAACGTCCCAGCTCTTCTTGATTTTTGATCAGTTGCTGGTATTTTTTAACATTTCCGTACAAACGAAGATTAGAAATGCCCTAGTAATAAGCTGTTTGCGAGTAACACCATATTAAGATATCAAGTGTTCATATCTATTATGAAACTGCTTAAATTTATTCAAAAACTTATCAAATCTTTGTTAAAGTTTGGTTGTGATAGTAATTTTACGTTCATTGAAATCGTCAAGAGTAGAACAAACGCGTGCGAATCGCACTAGTTGAGAAATATACACCTCGTAGGATAGAGCTAGAGGAATGTCGCCGACAAGAAAAGGATAATTACACATGTAGTTATTTAGAAATCAAATTCACCCCTTTTATCATATATTTTAGCTTTTATTTTACCAGAGTCAAAAAATGATAGTTACGTCCAGAGAAGGGCAGTATTTGGAATCATTGCAAGCTGTATTGAATTTCAGTTCTTGTGGGTAAATGATGTTAAATAATCTAAAAACTCTTAAGATTCCAAGACTTGTTCAGGTGAATAAAAAACTTTAATAGGAATTTTGGAACTTCTAAAAAATTTTAACTTGCTATGGAAATATAGTTGTCTTACCTTATTGAATGTTTTTTGTGTCAAACAAATGTGGAGTCATAAGACACCAAAGTACAATTCTAGGGGGCAAGAGCCAAGAGGGTTCAATAACAGCATAACAGAAAATGATTTTTTCAATAACAGAAAACAAGGAATTGGAATTTTCTTGATAACAGCAAACTGACTCTTCAAATAACTTGACATTACAATAACAGATAACAGAGAATAAATTTTACCCAATAACACAATCGTTAATCCCCTTGCCCACCCATTCTAGAATGACTATAAATGCATCTGATATTAATTCGCACTGTTGGGGCTGAAGTCTGTTATTAAAAATTATCGAACAATATATATAATGGTTACACTTTTTTTCACAACATTACGTTAAAAATAATTTATTTATGATTTAATTATTTATTTAGTTAGTATTATATTTTGTCATAAAATCGTGCTAGAGTATTTGAGTGATAGGAATGCATAGATTGCCTACCTCGTTATCGAAACACAGGTTTTAAAATTTTGGCGGGAAACTGAACTTCTTTTCCATCACTGACTGAGATAAAAAAAAATAATAAAAAAAAATAAAAACGATTTCGTCAGTATCTAATAAACAAAACAAAAAATCCAAAGTTGCCGCTAATTTAGTTTTTGTATACGCGCATTTCGACAACTTCAGTGCAGATCAAATCAAAACATTTGAAATCCATATAACAAAATATGTTTGAAATCTGATAGAGAATTAAAATAAACAAAATAATCTAAATATGATCTAAAAAAGAATCTATATATCTAAGTAATGAAAGCATTAAAAAGAACAAAGGTGGGATCGGAGTTGTGAATTGAATTGATAAAACATGGAGGGTTATAAAAATCTGGTTGAGCCTGCAAACATATGCCAAATATGCTTACTTTTTATCAGTAAATAGAAAAGCCTTTACACTGTCACCTACATTTTCCAGTTTTGATATATATTAGAAGTATGCATAGAGCTTTTCAGCTCAATTAAGTTTTCTGATAACTTAGTAATTAAAATCCGTCCCAACGTACCGCTGACAAGTGTTATAAGGTTTACTTCACATAGTGGTAATTAGTTAGAAAAAATATACACTTATCATTTACTAAAAAAATTTACAAGGTCGACAGATGTCAGGACCTATCACAGAAATTCATTACTATCAAATAAATGCGATTCATTTCTGGCAAGTCTTGCATTCTTAAGCATTAAATGCAGTGAAATACAGGTGCTTGACGCAAGCTGTTGAAAGATGTCTTACGATTTTCTGTTCAATAAGTACTTTGTTGAATACTATAAGTGTGCCAAAGAAGGTGTCATTCTTCGATGGCACTTGTCATGTGACTTGTCATAAAAGACCCCGGATTTGAACGAAACTTTGGCATAGTTATATACAAATTGAATGCTTAATATACTTATTTTAGATAAACTACAATCAATCCAAAAACCAGTTTCATCCATACAGAGTTTAATTTTTCCACACTTTATACAACCCTTTCACATAATTTGATTTATTCCAAATTGGAACAACTACTCATTAAATGGTCTGCAGTTCACTTGTTCTAACAAAAAAATAAGGAATTTTCTTTTATGTTACCTACAATAATCATTGTTCCTGGACATATGATGATATAATTAATGCACTCATTTGGTACCTATAAACCGGTTTAACCCTACCGCTAGCTGTTGCTAGTGCCGGCTTTCCCGAGTTCCTATCGTTGTCTATGTATGTCTTTTGTCATTTTATTGTTTTTCTTGTGCAGTTCCCTGCTGGATTGTGGCATGTGATGGTAATGTTCGGCCATTGTAAGTGTTTTCTGTTATCCTTTCTTCATTAACTCAATCTTTTGCTTAACACGATTTTTTTTCGTTTTGACAACACTATTTATTAACAGATCATAGGTATTCCCATGGGTACCAATTGTACATTTCTCATTTCAGATCTATTTCTGTTCTGTTACGAACGAAATTTCACGAAAAAACGTCAAATCGGAACCATACAAAACAGTGATAAACTTATCTCTATTTTCAATGCTAACAGCAGGTATAATTGACGATATTCTTACTATTGACAATCCCTAATTCTCATAGCTTTTGAATTATTAATTAAACAATTCCTTTATATTTTTACTTTCTACTGACTTTTACTAGATTGTTCATAATGAAGTTATCACATTTCGCTTGTTGCACCAAAATTCCAAATGTAATGTCAACTATTTTGGTATTCCAGAATTACGAAATGATCGGTTCTGACTTTCCAGCGTGGTATTTTCATATTTTATTCAAAATCATTAATTAAACAATATTTTAATTGTTAGCTGAATTACAGATTAATTTCAGATATTGTCTTTGATTCGTGCAGTATCAAAATTTGTACATGCAATCGTTAAAGAATTCTCTATTTTATCGATTGCATGATGTGTGTAGAGTAAAATCTAAAACAAACAAACCTTACGGAAGTCCAGTTTGTAACAAAACGTTTTCAGCAAACGTGCGTCGAATTAAAAAAAAAATTCTCATTCAACATAAATTGAGAAAACCCTATACAGATGATATAAACAAAAATGAAACACGATCGCCACAAATCTAAATCACTAGCAGTGCACACCTCTACAAAAGTGCTCCGGAAATGTAAACAAATCTGTATGTAATATCATTTTCTGCAATATCGATAAGACATAGTAACAAGCAAGTTACACAGAAAGCAAGCGCAATTTAATGATCAATACATGTACTATTTACTAATTACAAAGTTAATACATGTGAAACCAGGGAACAACCATTTTACCTTAAGAAGTCTAATTTATGTACTTTGCTTTATTCTGTTTATTTGTTTTCCCTTGCTGTATGATTATGACACAGAAGAAAAAAATATCGATAACACAAGTAACACGAGTGAAGGGAAACTTCGGGATTTGCATATGAGTAAAAACAAAATATTGGCAAAAATTACTGACATTGACCGTGGTTTTGGATATAAAGTTTTTCGCTTTTCGGATACCATTTCTGAAAAGGGATCCAAAATAACCTTTGTGACCAAGTTTTGTTTCAGTTGGCCAAGAAGTTTGAATGAAATGTTTAGATCATATTGGTGATTTTGGTCTGTATCTGATTTTATAAATCTTTCGGTTTATGATTTTCAAAATTTTGTTTCGTTCTGCCCTGAAGAGACATTGTTGTCGAAAGGGCGGACATAAGTTGTCGAAATGGAGGACATAAGTTGTCGAAATGGCCTATTGCAGAAACGTAATTTACAATTACTTCGGAATTTAGCTATTCACGACGGAGAGAGAACCACAAGTAATGGCAAGCTCACATTGCTTTTTGCAAAATTTATATAATTTTCAAAACTCTCACAGACCTCAGTCTTATTCGATTTCCGATTGCCCTGGTAAATACAGAAATTTAGAATGTCTGAGCTAATTAAGGATGAACAAATTTTGCCACATTGCATGGAATTTTTATGACTGTTATTTTGGAGGAGTGAGAAATAGCATTTAGCGACAAAGTTCAAATATCTCCCTAAGCACATTGTATTAAAGAAAGTGTAGATACATGTATGTGAAATACCAGAACTCTGATCCTTATGGACAGAGAACCGCCATGAGTTTCACTTTTCTCAAGTCTGACACTTTGCTGGTTTAGTTCTCTTTACCATATGCCCATTAAAAACGAACTGCATTTCAATTGAACATTTGCCCAGGTAGATTTGTTTGACACCTGCATACAGCATATAATTGTTACTGAATCTGGAAGGGGTTTGCGTGCCTTTTACTCGTTAAAAAAAGAACAGACATTCGATTTCCCACACAGAATACACATTTATTTTGAAGAAAAAAGGGACAGTAAATTTATGTTTTGTAGCCATTATCGTTTATATGTTTACCATACAGATGTTGTAAGGCCATAACCAGACACCTGGATTTATACAATATATACTTTTTCTTTTATTATTTTCAGATGTTACAGGTAAAGGTAAACTGCGCACCTGCAATCAGACCTGAATAGGAAACGCAATTTTCGCCATGTGTGCAATGCAACAGCTATTTCGATATTGTATGTTCTGAAACTGATTGATTTGCAGATTATAAATTGAATTTCCAAGGTATACATTTTGGCAACAGAAAAGTATCTGTCATATTTTAATTTTTTAATGCACATGTAATGTTTTGGAGTTTTAGTTTACACCGATATGTTTTAAAGGATATGTATTCAACACTTTACCTGCTTTTATGCATCTTATTTCATCACATTTGCTGGAAAAACAGAATAATTTCTGAAAATTTTTTAGTTTCATTCATGTGACACTCTTTGCACATCGAGTGATGTCCAAGACACGCTGCAGATAACATCAATATACTGTAAACTTAGTAATTTTACGCGGTGTACTAATTTCTCTATTTTCGTGGTTGGCTCTTAAACGCGAAAAATAGTACCCGTGAAAACAATTTTTTGGTGTAGAAAAGCCTTTTTAACATTGAAAACCGTGAAAATTGATACCTGCAAATATGTCGATCTTTCATAAACCGCGAAAATAAGCATCCGCAAAAATTATTACGTTTTTTACAGTGTTATGCATTTCCACTTTCGCTATATATACAAATAAATGAAGTTTTTTTATTTGTTGATTAGCAATCGGCTATGTGTTTGATGTCAGAATAGTGAGTTGAATCTAAGGACCTGTGCACACTTGTGTCAATCCGGATCAAGTAAGTCTTGATGAAATTAATCCGGATTAAGTTAATACAGAACGTTACATTCACATTATTAGTTTTAGTTGAAATGCACGTAACAATGTGGATTAAGTTAATCCGGATTTGTTTTTTTTTGCAGTTTGAGCGTATTGTTTGTATCGTTTGTACATGAGTTATTCCAGATTATCTTTTGTATGGAGTCAATACGGAACTGTTCAACTATCAGCTCTTGTTTGTTTCATAATCTGAGTGCCTGTCAATACTAGAGTTATCCGGACTAAGTTAGTCTGGATTAATCTAATCCAATAGTTAATCAAAAACGTTTCGTTCAAATTACCAGTTTTTTAGTTGAAATACACGTAACGTCGTAGATTAAGTTAATCCGGAAAAAATTTTGCAGTATGAATGTAATGTGAATTATATCATTTTACCTGAGTTAATGCGAAGACGATAACAGGAAACACTCACAATGGCCGTAAAATACAATCACATGCCTCAATCTACCAGGGATTGCGCAAAAAAAAAAACCAATAAAAAGACATGAGACAAACGTGGACAACGATAGGTACTCGGACAACTATAGGTACTCGGGACAGCCGGACTTGGTACCGGCACAAGCAAGAGCTAGCAGTAGGGTTTAACCGGTTTATGGGTACCCCAACCCCCTTTCTCTATCCCGTTTCCCTATAGTATAATAAACATCTCTTGTTTTCATTATTGTTTTTCTGGTGCAGTTTGCTTGTAAATTGTGGCATGTGATTGTAGTTCCTGGCCATTGTAGGTGTTTGCTGTTATCCTGTTTTTGTAATACAAATAAAACCCAATACTGGCAGAAAACCCAATACAGGTAGACTACTAACTCCAAGACCACAATCTTGAGAAGGAAAGAATAAGAGAAAACGTAGATTTAGAAAGATGGGTCATGGAGTGCTCGCCGCTAAACCGCCAGCTGGCTCAAGGAGCCTTGTCTGCTGGTAAAACTTTGTCGCACTATGGTAGAAAAATCAAATTCAAAACTTTACGAAGAGTTTGGTAAAGAATCATCATGGATTTCAGTAGACATCGGCAGTATCAGTGAGAGGCCAGTATACCTGTAAATTCTTCAGGTCATTGCATTCGAAAAGCAATTTATTGGAATCCTGAAAAATATCATGTAAATACCACCTATTACGTAAAGAATGTAAGTTACGTCTAAGTTTTTCTGGATTTTTTTTTATCAGTTTTTGACTTCCGTGAAAACAAGAAAGAGAAATGCCCATAGAAATAAGCTGTTTGCGAGTCACACCATATTTAGATATCAAATATTCATATCTTCTATAAAACTTCTTAAATGTGTTCAACAATTTATGAAACCTTTAACCTTGTTGTAACATTTTGGATGTGATAATAAGGTTACGTTCATTAAAGTCGTCAAGAGTAGAACACACGCGTTCAAATCGTACTAGTTGAGATATAAACACCCCGTATGGACGAGCTGAAGGAATGTCGCCGTCAAGAAAAGGAAAATTAGTAATAGTGAAATTAAATTCATCCTTGTTATCATTAATTTTTAGTTTTAATTTTTATCGGAGTGAAAGATGATAGTAAGATCGAGAAATGGGCAGTATTTAGGTCTACATTGTCTAAAAACTCGGGATTGTCAATATATATATATATATATATATATATATATATATATATATATATATATATATATATATATATACACAGTAAGAATATCGTGGATATACCTGCGGTTACCATTTGAAAATTGAAATAAGTTGATCACTGTTTTGTACGGTTCCATTTTGTATTTTTTCCATAAAGTCCCGTTCATAACAGAACAGCAAAAGATCTGCAGTGAGAGGTGCACAGTTTGTCACTGTTTTGTACGGTTCCATTTTGTATTTTGTTCCATAAAGTCCCATTCTTGATAGAACAGAAAAAGATCTGCAGTGAGAGGTGCACAGTTTGTACCAATATGAATTCCAATGACCTGTTGATAACAATGTTACCAAAACGAAGAAAAATGTTGTCTAGCAAAAGATTCAGTTCCTAAATCATGTCATTGCAAGTCCAGGAAAAATATGAGATTTTTGTAAGTCACATTATAGAAGAATCCTTGCTTTTTCTTTTTTTTTTACAAAAAATGAACTGTAGACCTGAAAATTTGAAAGCCCATTCAATAAGTTGTCTCAATTTTGGATACTTGTTTAAAGTGTAGAAAAATCATAACTGTCAATACACGAAACTGGTCTTTTTATTGATTTTAATTAACCTAAAACTTTAATGGATTTTTTTTACACTCAAAAGGAGATTTACACCAGAGTTTTGATAAGTGTTTACAGTATTTAATAACCAACTCTTTAATCCGGATTAACCTTTGTAGTGTGAACAGGTCATAAGTATCTCTCACCGGAGTTACTACATGCATTCCCGTATAGTTAAATAATAAACAATGAAAGTATATAGAGTTAATGCACATGAGACACAGTCTCTACATATACACGAAAACAGAAGAACAACGCTTTTAATGTTCTTCATCTTGAGGTCACCATAAGGTATTCAACGGAGACGTTTGCACATACTGCATAGTAACTTCAAGAAGATCCCTAACAATGGTTTGAGCGGAACTCAAAATGTTTTGCTAATGTCTAAGAACGCTACATCGCTACATCGATTTTCCCTTTTTACTCATGGATACAAACATAAAAGTTTCTTACAAAGTGGTCTTACAATCACTGTCACTGTATTACTGCATCTCCTAATAGGATATATATATATATATACAGTCAAACCTGTTTATAACGGGCACCATAGGGAAGAGAGTATACTGTCCTTTATAGACAGGTGGCCTTTATATAGAGGTTAATTGTTCTGCAAGAAAAATAATTTCATAAAATAATTTTAATATTTACAATATAGTGTAATGTAATTTTCGTAAAAATTTGTTTTGTCTGTTAAGAATATGTTTTGAAATATGAAAAAGAAAGGAAATGGGGTAAATGTCAAGGAGACAACATCCCATATCCAGGTTAAAACGACCCAAAACAAAGAAAAGTAAAGAAATAAGATATTTTTCAAGTGTGTTCGCTAAATATCATTGATTTAAGGAAATGTTTTGAATTTAAAGATGATTTCTACGTAAAATCACCATTTCTTTCCCAGGTCATTATTTTCCCCTGCCCGTTATATACAGTTTAAAGGCCAATTTGGACCCATAAAGAGTGCCCGCTGCCCACGTTGAGCAGTGCCCGCTTTAGAGATGGTATTTATATAGGAAATCGCATCTGGGGGAACCTAAACTGCCCACTATGAACGTGTGATCGCTTTATAGAGGTGCCCGTTAATACAGGTTTGACTGTATATAGTCACTGTGTACTAAATACCTCGAGTATACCAAATATGTGCCGAATGACAATTGTGAAATAGATTTTAATAGACCTTTCCGAGTTCTGGTATTTAGATTCACCAGTTTTTGTTTGTCCGCTCTACTTCACAAACATTTCCGCCCCATGTGACCAAGAATGTACTTCAAAAACATAATTGCAAGACGTTTTTGGCGTTTTTAGGCTCTATGACGCGACGTTTTCTATTCTGTGATGTGTTGAAAAGTGGTCTTGTAAATACTGATACTAAAGCTTGGATATCGTAAATTGAAAACACTTCTCCGGGTGCGATTCAAAATGGATATAAATACTTTTTTGTCCCTCGGTTTATTTCCGCCTGTCAAAAGTCTTTATCCCACCATTGCATAAATGCTTTTTTATTTATTATATGCAGCAAATTCCACGTCCTCTTTGAAAGTCACTCAGTTGGTTCACACAATCACACAGTCCTACCTATCAAGTCTGTTGGAATATACGAGAGGGAGTGGTTAAGAATACCAAAAATTTTAGATCAGTGAAAAATTTTATATTCCGATTGGTTAAATGTGTCATTTTGTACCCTACAGTAATACAGAAAATTTCTGTCAGTCAATGCCATCATCATCGAAATCGGACCAGGAAACCTGCCTTTAAAAAGATCCTATTAGTATTTTCACATTATTTTCGGGTTGCTTACATTAAGATGAAGAACAACAAATAAGAGCGTTGTTTCATTGCTTGATCCTACCATGAATATTTGTGGAGACGTTGTCTCGTGTGCATTTACTCCATATCCTTTTATTGTTCCTTTACAACATTTACAACAGCGCAATTCATGAATGCATTCAGTGGTGTGAAATCGATTCGACTTGAACACTGATAAAAGCACGTGACTAAAAGCTTCGTAATGTAACGTAACGTTGTGTAATATAATGGAAATAGCTTTCTTACTTACTGCAGTGATTTTATCATAAATCAGTATAATTTATAAACTCCATTTAAACAGTTCGAAAAGTATGTGAAATGATCTCCCTTCTAAACATGCTAATGAGGTGGGCGTCTACTTCATCAGCCATATTTAAGAAACATGCCATCTTTTGATGGTGCATAGTAACGGCTGGATATCAAACTTGTTCGAGTATATAAATCACAAAGGAACGATGCATTCAGTAAAACAAAAACATTTACAAAATAAAAGTTAACAATTTGTCTGCTATTGCACGTTAAATTGTTTATAGTTGATGTTAATGTCTTCAATGCGACCATCCTTCAATTAATCTTGTGACATTAAAATATTATTAAAAGGCAAAAAATTACCGGGGGCGGACACAATTTCTGTATTAAAAGATAGCCAAAGGATTAATCTTGAAGGGGAAATATGAAATAATTGATTTCAAAGATGTATATTTCAAAGATCCAAAATGATATCCCGTAACCAAGGTATATGTGAGGGTGGTATTTCCATTGTGTTCATTATTTGGCGGTAGATGTTGTTTATAAACACTGCCAAGGCACTCACAGGGATCAATGTACCCCATTTTGATAAAATTATACAAAATTAATGGGAAGGTTTCGAGATTTCTGTATCTAAATATTCATTTGGATCGGTAGTCGATTGTGTACTGTTCCATTTTATCCATTAAAACAAACTATAGACAAAAATCAAATTACGATTACCTGAATGGGCCTCTGACTTTGAGTTGTAATCATGACGTATATAGGTAAATTCGATTTCATTTCTAAAAATAGAGCCAGTATTGTAGCAGAATCAACGAACTTTGGGGTTTATTCTGGGAAATTGTGTGGAAGGGCGGTAATGAAATTTTGCACACGTATTGATCAATTCTTTATGAATCAGTTTGCCAATTTTGGAGGAAATCTGAAGATGTATATTTGAGTCATCCAGAATGATAGACACCAACTTTAGTCCACTTATACCGCAATTTACACACTAAAAACAAACTTTACAATCAAACGGCGAACATTTACATTATTTCTGAACCTTAATGAAATACACGATTTAAAAGATCATTAAATTTTCTACTTAGAAACAACTTTTTGAAATCTGTAACTACGGAAAACAATCTAAGTAGACCTTTTTTGTTTCGTTTAATGAAGAGTTCCATTTCTTTTGTTTAAAACAAATCACTGATCGGCCTGTAAACAGCCCGTGCAAGTAACAATTTGCTATGATTTTAATGATGTCAATTTCACAGAAATAGAACTAACAACTAAACGATACAAGAAACCGAGAATATGCATGTAAATTAACATCCGAGTACTTTATTTTTTATTTTACGAAAGGATATGGAGTAAATGAACATGAGACCATAACACATATGTTAACTCCAACTGCAATAATTTTAATGAGCTGTATGGCCATTTAGTTGTTAGTTCTACTGCTTGACAAAACCATGCATTTGTAGAGTCTTTATTTCATTTGCTTTTACGCCATATCCTTTCATTGTCTATTTGATTACATCATTCTCAAGACCAATAATCTGTGATTAGTCGAATTATAAAATAGACTTTCCCTTCTTTTTCTATTATCCGTCGATATAAATGGCGGCCAGAATCCGTGCCGGTAGTCATCGTCTATTTGGCAATCCAAGAACCACAAGAAGACTGTTGCAAAGTCGTAAGTAAAAAGGAACAAAGTATATATGGTTACAGTTTGTTAAGCTGTATGTCATGTTTGACTGGTCACAGCTAAACCTGACTCCAATAAATGGTTTATAAGCATTAGTTGCTGTAATTGCTAAAGCCCTTTCTAGGTCCTTTTTAGAAAATGTTATCGCTTTCTAATAACAAAACACCGAAGTTACTGTTAATTTATTTCCTGCGTATGCTCTACAGCTCTAATATGAGCTCTCCAGACAATCGTGATCACAGTGAAAAGGTAACAAATGTATAAATATGTCGCCCAAGACGTAGTCGGGACGACATATTGTTTTTTGTCTGTTTCTCTATTATTATTATTAAGTCACCCAAACTCTGTTTCTTATTATTATTATTATTCCTCAAAGGATTTTTCAAACTTTGTCCAAACATTATCTCGGAGATGGGTATTCCAAGCTTAATGAAATATGGCACCAATGTAGACAACCACCCCAAGATGTGCAAGAAGGTCTTTGAATTTCCAAAATGACCACCGTCATTGGTCACTTTGAACTTTGACCTCAAATCTTGTGATTGGAATATCCCGAAAACTGTAAATGATAGCTGATTAATTGTTCTGACAAAAATGTTTATTAGGTCATGACGGATCTTTTTTACGTTTGGACCGAAATTCTATAAAGTACCGTTCAAGAGTTATGCCCCTTGAAAGTTTCGTCACCTCTTTAAGCATGTTTTTTTTCTCGAAAACGGTAAGTGATAGAAGCCTGAAACCTTTTCCATTCAACTTAGGTAATATGTGTTACATTTAAAAATGCCAAGGTCAAAGGTCATTGGTCACTTTGAACTTTGACCCCAGACCTTGTTTTTGTAATAACTCATAAACGGTAATAGATAGCTGAAAACATGTAAAGGCAAAAATGTGTGTCTTGGTAAGATCTACATTTGTTACATAGGGTCAAAATTTATCGGACCAACCGTTTTCGGTTTATGGACCGAAAACCAATTTTGATGTCCGAATTTTGTGTTTTTTGCTTATAGCTCAAATACCATTGAAGATACTAAAAAACATTCAACGTACAAAATGTTCAGGAAATTCAGACCTTCAAAATGAGGTCAAGGTCAAAGGTCAAGGTCACAGCTCTTAAGCTTTATTTCACGTTTAAGTATCAATAAAAATGTGAATATTAAGCTTTGAATGTTGGTTTCATCAATGAATCAATAATGAAACCATTATGACGCAACTTTCTTTCTGATGCAATCCAGTACATATACTTATGAAGTGTTCACCTGTGAATCAAAGTACTTCTAACACTGATAAACGAAAAGATAATGAGTTTATGACACTAGTTCTTATATAAGGAATAGAAACAAATATTTCAGAACACATTATTTCAATCATTGGTGATAAATATACAACACAGCATTTTTTCAAAAAGCAATTTGAAATGTGATCTGGTTTGGGTGACTTGTGTTTGCATCCAAACATATCATCACTCGTTGTTTTTACTCTGTTTCTTATAATATTATTATTCCTCAATGGATTTTTCAAACTTTGTCCAAACATTATCTCAGAGATGGGTTTTCCAAACTTAATGAAACATGGCACCAATGTGGACAACCACCCCAAGATGTGCAAGTCGGTTTTTTGAATTTCCAAAATGACCACGGTCATTGGTCACTTTGAACTTTGACCTCAAATCTTGTGATTGGAATATCTAGAAAACTGTAAATGATAGCTGATTAATTGTAATGGCAAAAATGTTTATTAGGTCATGATGGACCTTTGTTACATTTGGACCGAAATTCTATGATGCACCGTTCAAGAGTTATGCCCCTTAAAAGTTTCGTCACCTCTTTTAGCATGTTTTTTCTCGAAAACGGTAGAGATAGAAACCTGAAACGTTTTGCATTCAATTTAGGTGATATGTGTTACATTTAAAAATGCCAAGGTCAAAGGTCAAAGGTCACTTTGAACTTTGACCCCAGACCTTGTTTTTGTAATAACTCATAAACCGTAATAGATAGCTGATAACATGTAATGGCAACAATGTGTATCTTGTTAAAATCTACATTTGTTACATAGGGTCCAAAAAATATCGGACCAACCGTTTTCGGTTTATGGGCCGAAAACCGATTTTGATGTCCGAATTTTGTGTTTTTTGCTTATAGCTCATATACCATTGGAAATACTAAAAGACATTCAACATACAAAATGTTCAGAAAGTCTGGACCTTCCAAATGAGGTCAAGGTCAAAGGTCAAGGTCACAGCCCAAAGCTTTATTTCATGTTAAAGTATCAATAAATGTACATATTAAGCTTTGAATGTTGGTTTCATCAATGAATCAATAATGAAACCATTATAACGCAACTTCCTTTCTGATGCAATCCAGTACATATAGTACTTACGAAGTGTTAACCTGTGAATCAAAGTACTACTAACACTGATAGATGAAAAGATAATGAGTTTATTACACTAAATCTTACATAAGGAATAAAAACTAATATTTCAGTTATTACAATCATTGGTGATAAATATACAACACAGCATTTTTTCAAAAAGCAATTGGGTATGGAATCTGGTTTGGGTGACTTGTGTTTGCATGCAAACATATTATCACTCGTTATTATTATTACGCTTTCTTTCTTCCAATGATTTTTGTCCGGCTTCGTTCTCAAAGATGCCTGGACAGAATTCATTCATATTTGGTACAAAGTTGGATCATCTTATGAATCTGTGTTTCCACCAAAAAAATTTTCAAAATGGCTTCCATTTTCAAGATGGCTGCCAAGTTA
>MJUU01012678.1:92672-123500 GCA_002080025.1 Modiolus philippinarum | reverse complement strand
GGGGGGGGGTGAAAACTGTTTTCTTAATAATGCTTGGATAATGATTGGAAGGGTTCATTTGGGTGACTTCTGTATTTGCATCCAATTGCAATCATCATTTGATGTGATTAAACTTTTCTGTTGATACCAGACTTTATTTCTAAAAATTATGAAGGACATTCATTGTTCAAAGTTGCTAAATGTCTCTTCTTTACTTCTACCTGGGGGCATAAGTGTTTCACAATACACATCTTGTTTTCTTTGGATTCTTCTTGATATAAGCTTTCAGTAGTAAGTCAACAAATTTGGCATAGCTTTTCCCGTTTCTGAGCTAAAGGGGCCAAAATTGCAGCTGATTCAAGCTCTTTATTGTGTCCATTTAATTACTGTATCAAGCTCTTTACTGTGTCCTCATTCATTTTGAATTACACTTGTTCAAATTTCAGTATTCGACATGCTGCGGTCGCATCATGCTGCGCTTGGCGAAGCCCTTTATTGGTCAATTTTGCATACATTGCTTGATTCGCTTAACATTCAATTTTACGTCATAGTTTATGTATCCCTGGTGTCGAGGCAGCATCAAGGCAAAGTTAGATTATTGTGACCATATGCTACAACAAAGCAAACTTTTAAATCATTTATTCCCTATGCATTTGTTTTGTCTGCCAAGATAGTGAATGAAAGCAAAACATAGGTAATACTTTCTGGCGGCAGCTGCAGCTTTTAAAATTTTTCTATAACCTCTTTACGTATTTTAAGAAATGCCATGCTTCCTGCACCTTAAAGAACCCCTTTTTTGAGTGGTCCATAGGTGATTGGCTACAGGGCTAAATTCCCCGCCCTTTTGATTTCACCCTACTTTTCAAGTGGCAGTCAGAATTTCCCGTCCCATGACCCTTTCCGTACCTCAAAGTGATTATTTACTAACAAACTTGTTGTCGTCTTGATATACTGTAAAAGTACTATTGTTCGTGGGGTTCCAATTTTCGTGGATTTCGTGGTTCGCTTGAACCACGAAATTAAGTTCCCAACGAAATGCATATTTTCCATAGAGTCTTAAATTATGGAATTTGAAAACACAAAATTTAAGTACCCATAAAATAGTGATATTTAGTAAAACCACGAAAATTGATGTCCACGAATAAAAGTACATCCACAGTAGCTGAAATATTGCTCAGTAGACGTTAAACAATATTCAATCAATCAATATAACCTCTTTAATTATAATACTAGAATTGAACATCTTTGGTTCACAGAAGCCTTTAAAGGTTATCACACAATTCAGATAACTTTGACCATGATTTCATGATTTATTAACTTCATGAAAATTTGGACATGTGTCATGTTCAAGTCTTTTTCTCAGTAACTAAATAATTTGGATTCACTATATTTTGGCAATCCTCTTGGGAAGTTGATTTTAAAGTATTGTAACGAAATTTGTCTAACACATACAATTTTTGTGTAAAATGTCAGAGGCCAAAAAAGGATGAATTTTAATTTTGTCTGATTTCAATAGAATATTTTCATTGGAAAAGTTATTTCTTGAGGATGTTATTATTTTGTCCACACATTGTGTTCTTTAATCCTTCGATTCTCCATTCTGTCATTCCAACTTTCCGTCACAACTTTCTTCAAGCTTTTTCCCATATTAAGGCCCTGTTGATAAAAGCCCAGCCAATGGCCAAATGTCAACAACACTATACCAGCCATGAATTATTTCTTAAGGTAGATAGACACTGCTGCACTGCTAAATTAAATCACACATTTGACAAATAAAGAGTTGGATATGGGTTAGATTTGATTTTCAGGCTGGAACAGCTTTTCTTATGTGACATCGTAATTGATTGACAAATGTGAAACGTCATATTTTTCCCAATTTGCAGCGAATTACATCCCTTTTCCCATTAATAATGTTTAATCCTTACTCTTTCTAAAATATCTTCGCTAAAAGCATGGAGACATATATATGTTTTCATTGTAACCACTAGAACATATTGTAAACTATCTATTTACAAAAATATATAAAAATCTCACAAAATAAAAGGTCCATTTCAATTGAGGTGAAAAAATGGATAAAAATGAGGAAACTTTGATCTCAGTTCTAGAAAAAAAACAAGCATGGTGACCCATACTTTTTATTACAGATTTCAGGTCATTAGGATTGCTTCTTTAATTATGCCGACTTATAGCAAAATCTCATGGATATATCGACCTAAATTATACACCTACCATCAGGTTTAAGAATTTAGAGTCATACAATTTATACCATTGTTTTATTCACTTAAGCTCAATATCCTACAATGCTTAAATTATTGAAAATACATGTATATGTGAAATTGTCTTCATTTTCCCCACAGAGAACACCTCTATCAAGGACAAAATCAACACCAGTCCCCAGAGGTCAGTCACTGGAAGAGTTTGATCAAAATACAAATGGTAAGTAGTCAGAAATTATCTTAGGTAAACAGGGATGGTAAAGGTGTAGTCTGAAATTATCTTAGATATACAGGGATGGTAAAGGTGTAGTATGAAATTATCTCAGGTATACAGGGTTTGTACAGGTGTAAAATAGAAAGTATCTTAGGTATACAGGTTTGTACAGGTGTAGTCCGAAATTATCTCATGTGTACAGGATTGGAATAAGTGCCCAAAATCCTTTAAACCCTGGAAATTTCTAAAAAATTAAAGTTGGAAAATCAAATATGACGTTAAAATGAAAATTGGAAAAGGTCATTGAAAACTAGAATTTTATTGAAATGAAATAGTAATACAGTAGATTTCTTTGATGGCTCAAACTGCAGTAGCTGGAACACCATACAGTAGATTACTTTAATGGCTCAAACTGCAATAGTTGGAACACTATACAGTAGATTACTTTGATGGCTCAAACTGCAATAGTTGGAACACCATACAGTAGATTACTTTAATGGCTCAAACTGCAATAGCTGGAACACCATATATGTCACAAACCCAATTATGGAACTATGTTCAAGTTTAAACAGTTCAACAATGATAGCTCGAACACATCTCTACCTTGAAATGTTTTCATCGGTCCCTTGAGTGTTAGAGCCTTTGAATTTGGACTGTAGTTGACTATTATGAACATTTTTAGCTCACCTGACCTGAAGGGTCATGTGAGCTATTGCCATCACTTGGCGACCGTCGTCCGTCCGTCGTAAACTTTTTCAAAAATCTTCTCCTCTGAAACCACTGAACCAATTTTCACCAAACTTGGCCTAATCATTATCAGGGTATCCTGTTTCAAAATTGTATCTGATGAGTCAGAGGACCAAACAACATGGCTGCCGTTTCTTAAAATAGCACATAGGGGTAAATTGCTGTTTTTGGCAAATAACTCGAAAACCGTTACAGATATCAAAAATCTGGTAGAGGTTAAAGTGATCAGCATTTCAAGATCTACCCGTCCTGCAATTTTGAAAAAAAATCTGAATACCAGTTATGGAGTTATTGCCCTTTTTCCTGAAATTTTTCAAAATTTTAATATTTTTAATTTTTTTTCAAAGAAACTATAGCAGAAAGAGGTCAACTTGCAAAACATTGCAACATTGCAAAAATGTTCATCATAT
Organism: Modiolus philippinarum; assembly: GCA_002080025.1. Taxonomy (NCBI): domain Eukaryota; kingdom Metazoa; phylum Mollusca; class Bivalvia; order Mytilida; family Modiolidae; genus Modiolus; species Modiolus philippinarum. Next base: position 119,934 of record MJUU01012678.1, on the reverse strand, counting down.
CAAGATCTACCCATCCTGAAATTTTGGAGAAAATCCAAAAACCTTTGTAGGAGTTATTGCCCTTTTTTCACAGAATTTTCAAAATTTTTAAATTTTCGTCTTTTATTTCCAAAACTATAGAAGATGAAGGTTAAGTGTAAATTGATAAAATGTTTGCCATGTTGTGGTGACTTCATAAGTGGTGTTGAAAATCGTATGTTGACGCTCATTTTAAATAATGGCTGCCAAAAAAAGGCGGGAAAATTTGGTTTCCAAATAGGTGTTGATGTTGCGACTTCAAAACCAGTGTTGAAAATTGTTTGTTGACCGCCATTTTCAAAATGGCCGCCAAGAAAGACGGGAAAATTCAACGTTGTCCGATTTCAATGAAATTTGGTTTCCAAATAGGTATTGATGTCGCCACTTCAAAACCGATGTTAAAAACTGTTTGTTGAATGCCATTTTCAAAATGGCCACCAAAAAAGGCAGGAAAAATTCAACATTGTCTAACTGCAATGAAATAGATATTGATGTTGAGACTTCAAAATTGATGTTGAAAATTGTCATTGCCCCCCATTTACAAAATGATGTTTTGACTTCAAAACTGGTGTCAAAAGTGGTCCTTAGAAGGAATGTTTTTTGTCAAAAAAGCCAAACAAAGAAATATAGTAAAACATGATCAGACTTTTAAGTACAGTTGAAGATATTGGTGATGTTCCAGCTACCAAAGTTTGAGAGACTGAAGTTCAATTGGATAACTTACAATGTAAGCTTGATTGTCGTATTGTGCTTCATAGTTTTCTTCACAATATATATAAAAAAAATATGTTTACACTAGATTATAAAGGGGAACCCCTGCCAAAATTTTTTTGTGGAAAGGGGGACTTGGAATGTTTTGATTTCAGCAATATGCATTATCTGAATTATGAGGGGAACCCCTGCCCAATTTTTTTTTGAATGATGGTCTGAAATGGGTTGTAATGGATAGTGGGGCTTTAAATTACTGTGGAAACTGCTGAATCTACTTGCCCTATTGGAACCATACTTGGTGACAACTGTCCATTGTTGGTACCTATTGAAGAATGTGTCTGGTAAGTCTGCATGTATTCCAAGATGGCCGCCAGCGGGGGACATAGTATAACATTGGACCCTATGGGAAAAACACATTCAAAGACATTCTTCGTTGAAACTACTTGGTCAGTTGGAATCAAACTTGGTCACAATAGGCCTTTAATGTCTTCTTAAAAAATTATGTCTGACAAGTCTGCACCTCATCCAAGATGGCCGCAAGCGGGGACCATTGTTTAACTTTGGACCCTATGGGGAAAACACGTTCAAAGATTTTCTCCTTTGAAACATCTAGAAAATAAGACACTTTAACATGGGGTTTAAATTTGGGCTGCAGTTTATGCCAGTCATGGACCAGGTGAGCTATACAGGCTCTTGAGAGCCTCTAGTTGATGTTATAGTGTCAAAATTAGTATTTACTTTTGTTTCAAGGTTATCCAAGCATCTTTGAAAACTTAATATTACTGTATAGTGGTCTGTTTCAAAGTTTGTCAAATTTCTTAATACATGTGTATTATTCATAGAGCATAAAGGGTCATAATTTGTGAATAAATTCGAAATCTGTATTTTTTTACAAGGAATGTTTATGTTTGACGGAGAGCCTGACAATGAAGCACCATTCTATGATGATGACGATGACGATGATGATGATGATTTCGAGCAAGAACGTAAGTAATAAAATCAGAAAGAAATGTCAGATCTCGTGTTTGATCTTGGGTCTTGGTTTAGGTGTATGTCTTGGTAACTATGCAAGTAAGTGAGAACCTAACAGTCAGTCTAAAATGAACAATCTAAGGACAATGGCAACATCTAAAAAATAAAGAAACAAAGACACAACATGAGCATGGCACAAAAAAGAAAAGTGATGACACACACACATACAGAAATGAATAACAGGCATCCAACAAAAAAACCCTGGGTGAGATCAGGTGCACCGGTAGAGTAGTTTAGGTCTTCATATTTTGCATACAGGTGCCTTTGGTTACCAAAGCCTCCAATACAAATGGTCCTCATTGCCACATATTTCCACATGATTGACTTACTTGTACATGGGATTATATCTCAAGTGTACACTTTGTGTATAACTATTATCTAAATTTATGTAAATTGTAAAACCTAAGGTTAAACTCCCTCCATCGTAGTTTTGTCCTTACCTATATTTGATATTACTGATTATTCGGATTTCGTTTGGTTTTATGCAATTAAATCATTTTTTGCAATTGTTGATTTGCTATATTTGGGTTCTAGTGCTGCTGATGAGGAATTAATTTCCGAAATAGCCATACAGCTTATTAGAATTTATTGCAGTTGGGGTAAACATATGTGTTATGGTCTCATGTTCATTTACTCCATTTCCTTTCGTAAAATATTACATTTAAGTTTACCTCTGAATTGTTCTTTACCTGGAGTTTACCTCTGAATTGTTCTTTTCCTGAAGTTTACCTCTGACTTGTTCTTTACCTGGAGTTTACCTCTGAATTGTTCTTTACCTGGTAAGATCATCCAATTTTGTATGTACAAATATAACTGATGGTAGTTCAGAATCGAGGTGAAATTTTGTCACATTTACATACAATTTCAGTTTGATTAACCCTGAAAAACTTGTATCTTATTTTCATCAAAATGAGTGTTGATTTTCATATCTTTAAATTTAAAATGCATGTAAATTTTCAATAACAATTCATGTCCAAAAATGCCTGGAGATGCTAAGAGTTACCTTGTAGAGTGAGTTTAATGGAATACATGATGCTTTATTAACTTATATTTAGAGGAATAAATGTACCTGTCTTTATTTTATGTTTTATTCAAACATTTTGGGAATTTGCAAATGAAAAATATTGCTTTGGTAAATACAGGAAGTTTATCTCCAAAGCATAATTTAAAAGTCAAAGGGGGTATGGTTATGTAAATATTACAGTTTTCATTTGTAAACTTCATATTCCCTTATTGATCTTCATTATTGATTTGTATCAACTAACTTGGTGGACCCGATTCAGATGAAATCTCTATATAAACAATTGTATAGGCAGAAAACAATACACATCTAATAATGTTTACATATGGCAAACTTTGTTATCAACAAACATAGGTTCCTATCTGGATCATGACAAGGATTTTATACCTATTTCCTATGACATTTTGTGTCTTAAGTTAGTTGTGGTAAGAAAAAATATTCTTCTGTAAATTATGGTTTACAGTGTGAGACGACCCATGTGAGAACGCTGCACGCGACCTCGTCGCCCATTCGTAAATGACCAACAATATGCGTTAATTTTTGTGATATAGTCTTAACTACATGTATGACTAAATGACATAAAACAACTGATGTCACAATGTAAGGTACATTCAAATGTCGACAACGTTAAATGTACAGTATAGGTTTCCTGATATTTGTTGTCATATTTTAAAAGCTAGTATTTATATTCGATCAAAATCAGAAATCGGAATATCTTTCACTTATGTATGAAATTCTTCGCCTTTTTCTTCTTTCGCGGCCCTCCACTTGAGAAAAGACGGAATTTTTTACATTAATGAAAGATACCCTGATGTTTGATTTGCTTTCATGTAAGAAGCTATTAATCTTTTCAAGTTGGCATAGATAATACTTGTAGCTTTCTGGGGAAAATATGTGTGTTTAATAAATGGTACTAATGTTGTTATTTCATAGGTGAACGAGAAGCTCCGAATACAGTTAAAAAGAATAAATTAGTGTATTCAATGTCTGTACCGATCTCAGTCCCGACGTGGGGCCCTAAGGATAACTTAGAATTAGAAAGTGAAGATGAAGACAGAGTAAGTACATTTATCACGTTATGAATAAATAGTTTCTACGAGAACGAAGTTGAAAATGAAATTTCTGACATCAAGCTAAAAAAAATTTGCAAATGTTTGAAAATGAGGCTTGCTGAGTTTTTAAACATTTGAAAATATATTTAACAAGATATGAGAAATTTCATAATTAACGTGTTTAAGTTGTAGAAAATGTCTCTCTAATGATATAATGTTAAACTCCAAGGATTATGTTCCGAAATAGATTTGGCAGGAAATTTTTCGCCAGTTGCTCTCTCTCTAGAGATGAGAAATATTTTTTATCACACCGGTCAGGCCTTGGTTAAATTTGCTAGAAATTAGAGAAATATTAGTTCAGTTTAAGACTAAGACAATTTTTCAGAAATCAATAATATACAAGTAACAATGGAAAGATATGGAGTAAATGTACATTAGACAAAGGGTGCATTTTTTTATTCTGATCATGATCTTTATCATTTTATGATCATGAACATGATAAATAATTTTGTCAAAATGATATACATGTATCAAGATCATGTTCATTTTTGCCATGATCATTTTACTGATCACGCTTGAACATTTTTTTGATCCAGACTGAAAAAGGCAGACAACAATAATTTATTCAAATGTGCTTTTGTTAAGCTACAAAAACTCAATATATACCTATTTTTGTAAAATGGAGAAAAAATACCTTGAATATGGGCAAAATTTCTTACGCTTATAGAAATAAACATTTGACCGCCATCTTTGATCAGAAATGATCAAGGGTCCAGCAATGATAGTTTTATTTGATGATCATGATCATGATCAGGTTTTTAAAATTCAACTATCAAGATCACGATCGTTGATCAAGATCATGATCAGAATAAAAAAATGCACCCAAAGTCTCTACAAATACATGATTAAACTAAGCAATGGAAGTTCTTCGGGTCAAGACAGCCCCTAGCACTGGTTTGAGCCCAATTCATTGCTAAATGTTGAGCCATTCCACATCCATGTATCCCTTTTGTCATGAATGTGGGGTACAAACATTTCAATGACTTCCACAAATAATGTAAAGATATTGAATTAAATCAGAACTAAAAATAATATGTTATCATATATACTGTAAACTGGGAAATTTTTGCGCTGTCTTTATTTCGCGGTAAATTGACAGGATTTTAGTTCGAGCAGTTTTGAATTCGCGCTACCAAATTGTTGACCATTGACCTTAATAATAGACAAGTATATTGGTGCTGTTTAATTTTCACGCTTCCAATCCAAACGTGAAAATCGCGAAAATAAAACTGCCACGTAAATTTCCCGGTTTACAGTAGTAGAACTTAATATGGGATGTTGTCTCCTCGACATTTACCCCATTTCCTTTCTTTTTCATATTAATGGCTTGAACTGCAACAGATCGAACACCATGGTTGTCTTGAACTCTTTTTGTGGTCCCTTTGTTATAGTTTAAACATAGTTCCACCTTGATAACTCTTACACCCTTTAGCTCGAACTGTTTTCATTGATCCCCTGGGTGTTCAAGCCATCAAGTTTAACTGTAGTTGTCTTATTATATTTGCAGCAAAACCATATGAAGTAAAATAAGAGCATTCATTTGGTAGAGTGGTATTCACTACATGACATCATAATGCATTGAACTTCTATTCAATAAAACAGTTACGGTCTTTTGTATCGGTGAATATGTGTTTTAATTGACATGGAAACAGATAGTCACCTTGATTTATGGTCTTGGTGACTACTGGTTTACGGGTCAATGAAAAGCTCATTAATCTCTGCAAAAAACAAAAATTGTATAGTATGTCTGAAATGATCCCCGACTTGGGGCATAAGGATAATTTAGAATCAGAAAGTGGAGAGAGATTACATTTATCAGATTGTAATCCAGAAACTTGCATTTATGGGTATACCACGTTTAAATCAAATAATTATTTAAGGATAAAGAAAATAATGTTATTTCCTAAACAAAATGATGAGTACAGGGCTGTTCCAGCAAAACAAACATAAGATGTGAGAAAGGCTTTTGTCATGACCACCCATAGTTTAAAACAAAATTGAACTTATATGTGAGTTGAGGCTTTAATTTTACTAAAATTAAGGTCCCTACGGAAAATATGGTCACATTGCTAATTGTTGATAACTGTTTTATACATTAAGTTGATATTAAATACAGTATGCATGGGAACGTGATGGTCATCAAACAAATAAAAGATTTCAGTTTCAATCATTAAAACAAGGTTAGTTTAACATTGGACCCTACAGTTCGTGGCCATAATACAGTACGCAGCTGAAAATTTCTTCGCACATTTCATATAAAAAAGACAGATGTTCAAAAAATTATCTAGAATTCATCTCTTCTCGTATTTTCATGATTATCATACCCAGACTTGCCTACCCTTACGATTTTGGCGTAAGGCTTACTATTTTCAATGCCATCTTATGCTCTTACGATGGTTTACCATTTCCTTACCATTTCCTTACGATTTGTTCAATTTGCGGTATTTCCATAATTTTTTCAGCTCTGGTCCGTTATTTCCGGTAATAAAAAGAATGTAAAAAAAATGTTTTAGACAAGAATTCTAGGCTTCCATCTAAGAAAAAATGTATTCTTGGTGGGAGTATTGTATAACTTCATTATGTGCCTTTCATTTAAAGGTAAAGTTTCCGTTTTGAAACACGTTTTTGCATAAAAAAGTGCCTTACTATTTTCGATCTCAGATTACGATTTTTGGTCAAGTAACTTACTATTTTTTACCAAGAGGGGTAGGCAAGTCTGTATACCATTAAAAAGAGCTTGATGTACAGTTCATTCCTATAATTAAGGAAAAATTTATTGAACAATAGTTTCCACTACCCCACAATATAAACACAAATGCAAAAATTTCAAATCAAAATTTGCTATTTATCTTTGCTAAATTATATCACCCAAATTTTCAGCCCGTGTTTAAACTTTGATAAAAAGTAAAAGACTTGGTACAAAATTATTTCAAAATTACAGGAAGAAGCTGTTTGTCACCCCTTTTAAACCATGCACAAATCTTAAAAAATGGACTGGAAATGAAGTTTTGAGATTTTTTTTTAAATCAGCTGTTTTTACATTAAATGCACAGGGAAAATTATGGTGCGTACTGTATTATGGCCAGGCACAGTATGTCAAAATGTTGTAAATTGTTAATTTTTGAAACCGTTTAATATATCAAGTTGATATTACCTAGCCGTGGGAACATAATACATGTAGTCATTTACCAAATGAGATATATTCGACCGAGTAAAAATAAAAAAAGGTCGTCACTTGAGAACATAGTTTAACACTTGAAAATATTTTCAAACATCAAGTTGATATTAGCTAGGCAATGTTACATGATGGTTATTTACCAGATGAATTATTTTACTACCAATCAAATTCACCTCAGACTTATCATTTCACCCTGTGGAGAAATCTTATCAGATCAATAGCCAGGTGAGAGAAACATGCTCATGAGAGCCTCTGGTTTCTATTTACAAACTTGCTCCTCTTCCTAGATTTAACAATTTAAAAGAACAGTGTGTTATCCTCAATAAATACATGTAAGAGAAATAGTTTGAAAAGCAAGAAATTTAATTCTAGTGGCCTTATGTGTTATCAAAAAAAAGTTTATTTGCATTTGGTTTAACACTGCCATCAGCAGTATTTCAGTTTTATCTTTGTGGCGAGTTCAAGTGTAGGAGGAAGCTGGAGTAGTTACAGAAATTCAACAAGAAAAGAGCTGATTTTGGTTACATATGTCTACAGATAAATTGATAGTATTTCTTTCTGTGCACAAAATCATGCTGTACCAGTGAAGTAGAGCACCAGATTCTTTGAGATTCGATCAAAAACAGAGCATTCCCAGAACTTCCAATAGATAATTGATGCCACACTTGATATGTACATGTATGTTGGATCAACTTAGGCAATGACAAAAATAATTTATCGGTTCTTAGGCCCCACCTCATCTAGTTTGAGGATTGAAAAAAGCTCCTCATTGATCCTATTTTTGACCATTTCAATAAAATGAAAATAAATCACCTCCCTCACTACATTTTTAGTAGTTTTTACAATGTAAAAAGCTGCCTCATCTATTCTTTGGCTAATAAAAAGATTAAAAAAAATCACCTTCCTCCCTCATCATTTTAAAAGAAAAATTGCCTGAGAACCAATTAGGGCCAAACCAATTTAATTCTCTGTTTGGCGTCAACTTTTTTTTCAAATGTAGGAGGATGTGGGGCAAAACAAAAAACAAGCAACAAATTTTTCAAAATAACACATTTTGACGTGACAAATGTTCACTAAAATGTCAGTGTTCAGAGTTCAGTTGAACCCAGTGAAGATTCATTTTCATTGTTGTCAACTTTTTCCCCATTTCACTTATGACAGTTCTTTTTAAACAATTTTTTTTTACAGTAATACATATTTATGGTCCTTTTAAACCAGGATTTAAATACCATTTTAATCGCAAAAATGAAAAACATCCCTTGTTTGTTTTGTTATAAAATTACAGATTTACAAACTGTGCGCTGACGCCAAACATAGAAATAACTTGTCTTGGCCTAATTAACTTTGTATGGCCTTACCAACAACACATGATACTCAGGAGATACTCATATTGTACATAAGCCACTATAAAAAAAATTACTAGAAAAAACACATCAATTTTTATGCCCCATGTTGTTAAGGACATTAAGTTTTATCTTTGTCCCTGCTGTACATCTGTACATCCATTTGTTGTCTTAAATTTTCATCAAGGATTTCTCAGCTTGTGTATGTAGTAGTGAATTGATATTAGGTCTGAAGCTTTGGTATGATGAGTTGTGCTGTTTCTCCCCTTTTCCAGTCTGTCACTCATCTACTTCCTGTTTGCTGATAGCTGTGATGTTTCCATTATACCCATTTGGCGGGACTGATTGTTATATGACTGCAAAAAATTTGAGGTCATATTTATAATGGTTTGATGCTGTTGTCATTGTCAGAGTAATTGTTGCATGGAGACACTTTTGTTTATGATCAGTAACTTGAGTTTCAGTCATTCAATCCTTATGAAATTTTAACACAATGTTACTTGGTACAAAAGGAAGACTGGGGTGGGTTTTGGTAACTGTGGCCCAACCCATTTCACAAAAAGGGCGAAATTGGGTGTTTTCATATATTTTCATAATTTTAATTAGCATATAGACAATAGCCTCTTTTGATATTGAAATTAAAAATTATCTCCACTTTGACAATATATAACTGAATTGGTACAGAGAGATAATTGATCGATGTTCCTAATTTTTCTTGAACATACACAATACAAAGATTTTTATTTACAAATTTATTTTCAGTATTTACCGAGTGATCCGGACCAGATAGCAGCTTCTATGCAGGCATTAGCACAGAGTATACATAATGACGAGAGATATATATTTGGTGATCGACCTAGACCTCGATTAAATACCGGTGATTTTACAAACCAGTGAATTACTTTTTTGTGTTGAAAGATATCTGGGATGTTTTTATTTGTTACCCAATTATTATCAAGTGCTCATTTTTTGTTTCCTGTCAGAGTTTTATAATGACTTTATTTTCATTTTATTTTCATGTTTTATACATGTGATTGTGTTTTATGCAATTTTCATTATAAAATACAAGTGTTTAGATTGGAAGCAATTAATCATGTATCAATAAATTTATTTAGTATAGAAAACTGTACAGAAAGTGAAGACCTTTGTACCTTAATATCACAAATTGGAGCTTTTCAAATTTGATTTCCAAATTACATTTCAAAACCAAACTATTTGCTTGAAGGAAATTTGTCATGGATTTTTTTTGGTTAACCACTTATTTTGTGAACATTTCTCTGTATACAATATATGTAATAAATGATGGTGCAGTGTTTAAATCATAACAGTGGTTTGCCATTTTTATAGGGTCTGCAAGTCTCGTCATGTGACACCGAGAAATCACGATAAAATAGCAATTTGAAAACGTTTCCCGCCAAAAAATGACGTTGCACGATTATGACGTTCAATGTTTTTGCTTTAAACGTCATATATTTTTGTTTAAAATGCAACTTCCGGGTACAAGTTTTGGTCCCGGAAGTACCAAAATGAAACGACACTTACAGACCCTATTGATTTTAACCAGGATCTATTTTTTATCTCCAGTCGTTGTTTTATTGATGATTGAAGTTGAGTCTAGAAATATAGAAATAGTAAACATTTTACACGATAGTTATATTGTTGATTTTAATAGCTGTTTTAGCATTTATTCCTATATGACTTAAAATAACACTTGACAGTTGCTGTAAACCAATTTATTTTTCGTGAGGGATTTATTTTTTCAAGCAATTTATTTTCGTGATCTTCATGAGCATAGAAATATTGCGAAAATTAATCGTTGTGAATATTCTCACTCCAACACCTGTGTACAAATGAAAGAACAGAGACAGAAAATTATGAAAATTAGTTTCCGTGAAATTGAGCAGGAGGGTCAAGCTGCCAAATATACAGTATCCACAAAAATAAGTTTACAGTACATGTACTTTTGACTTGTTAGTTCTATGTTAAGAGCTCTTCCATTAAAACATGCATTATTTTTTGTCGGTTCCAATTTTCGTAGTTTTGCTAAAATTCAAGGATTTGTTGGTTTCTTAAGGATGGTCACTCCTCAGGTTTTTGAAACTGTCTCTTGACTTTCGGAATTCTCGTATTTTATCCATCATGATGCATTTGAAAATTTTGCACACTGACCCCCCACTTTTCTTTTCAAAATATTTTTGTATACACCTTGAATAAACTTTTGACAAAATTTGGTGAAATTCTTGATATATCTTCATTGTATTTCATAGGTCGATTGCTTAAATGCAAAGTAAATGAAAAAGCTAGAGGAGTCCGGTTTCCCGCCAAAATTTCAGGCTTAAATCTCAAAAACTGGAATACTGACCTATCAATATTTTGTGCTTAAAATGATGTATGATCGATGATCTAATGAATAAAAATATTAATTTCAAATCCTTGATATAATAAACTTGAGGAGTGACCATCCTTAAATGCATGGTTTTTGAACTGTTCTCTTTCAAGGTAACCGGAATTTTGCATTTCGTTGTGTTTTTAACTTCTTGGTTAAGAGTCCATCACGAAATCCACGAAAATTGGCACCCAACAAATAATAGTTCTTTCATGGTATATGGTAAACAGTACAAAGGGAAGGACTAAAGAATTCAAAATGGCCTCTGTGAGGGGCTGTGCCTTCCCCGGTTACTGTATATGTTTTGATGGAACCAACCTTTTGCAAATCAAATACCGGTAATAAATGCCTTATACATGTAGTATTTCCAACAATTTTACATTTTATTTAAAAAAAAGTATAAAACTGTTTTTGTTGTACACATATTGAATCTGCATATTTGACAATGTACATCTGGTGCTCTTACACATTTAAGTTTGTAAAATTATGTTTAAGTAATTTGTACAAGTATTGATCAGGGTCAGAGTGCCTGTATGACAGTTTCTTTTTAATAAGAAATAGTAACTTCTAATGGTAATATTAATTAGATTAAAACATCTAGTCTTTAATGCAAAATCAATGTTGTCCTCAAACTGGTTTACAAGCAAGTAGTAAAAATAGAAATCATATTATTCTAATGCAACATTTATGTAACAGAGGATATGGTCCGACAAAACTGACCATTTCTATATGACGTAGCTGAGTAATATAAAAGCATTTGATTGATGTAGATGTTTTTATTTAAAGTTCAACTACCTAAGGGCTGTTCCAGAAAAATTGACATGGGGGGGTTTGAAGGCACTTTTTATTGACCCCCACCACCCATAGAATTCTTCCCCATATGTACAATACAAAAGGATGAAGTAAACACAACCACCAACAGAAATTTATATGAAGTGCCTTCAAAGGGTCCCAGACCAACTTTTCTGGAACAGCCCTAAATTTTCGACAAATTTGAATTTTATCTTCCAAGGTAAGACAAAATTAGGGCTTTTCTATTAAAATGCATGTACCGGGGTCGGAAGGCAATTTTCAACTACCCCCAACAACCAAGATTAATGGACAAATTTGAGTATAGCAATGAGATATACAATCGAAAAGAACCCGGCACATGAATTTTCATTTTCTGACATCCAACCCTGTTTCATCATTTTTAATGGAATAGCCCTTATATTTGACAGCAAATTAAAGTCAGTTGGTGCTTGTTGTAGTCTTTTAAGTGTGGCATTATAAATTTTTATATGATATTAAACTAAAATAATCATTTAAATTTACAAGTTATTTTTAGGTCTGCAATCATATGATAGCATTATTGTATTTCTAAATACAGTAGAACTTCGATGGTCCGAACTTCAATAACTCGAACACCATGGATACCTCAAACCATTTTTGTGGTCCCTTTGTTCAAGTTTAAACATAGTTTGACCTAGATATCTTGAACACCCCTCTGGCTCCAACTGTTTTGATCCTTCCCCTGGCTGTTCGAGGCATCAAAGTTCGGCTGTATGTAGAAATTTATTCACATCATCATGTTATTCTTTATGCCATCATTTTTGACTTCATAATTTGTTTTTTCCTAATCGGAAATATAGAGCACATTCAAGAACCAAATAGATAATTTACCAACTTGTTGGTAAAGATGCATTGGACATCTCATCTAAATATTTTTGTGGTCCTTGCATGAGCTCTATGTTTCATCTTAAGAAAAAGTATTAAATTGGTCAATTTTGTCATTTTTCGACAAAATGTGCAAATTGTCCCATTTTCTACACTTAAAATCTCTGTAATCGTACATCAATACTTTAGTAATCTTTGTGTTAACTGTTAATCTATATCCATAGAACATTTCAACAAAAAATATCGTGAATTTAAGCAATCTTATTTTTTAGGCCAAATTAGGCCCTTACTGCACCCACTCTTTTTATTGCATTAAGTAATTTTCAATGGATACAGATTGAGTTAATTAAGTGAAATAAGGAATTCATGATTTAAACTTGAGAAAACATTACATTATTCCTATTTTAAATGAACTGTACTTAAAAAAATACACTTACATTTTGAATTACTCAGTATCAAAGATATGATAAACATCCAAAAAATTCTGTGTTTTCCAGTCAAATGAAAGCCACATCAGAAAGAAAAGTTTTATCCAGTCATGTCTCTAAATACCAATGACCATGAGCAAAAATCAAAATTAAAAATTATGGCTATGCACAGTATAATTTTATGCTTAGAATTTTTTCCAAATATTTTTTAAAAATCTTGCTTTTGAATATTAGGATAGATTAAGGAGCTAGCATTATTTTGAATTTGTTTAATATTGATATGGTCAAGGTTCAACCCTCTCTTTTTTTGATTAATGAAAGTATATTGCTCTATGGTTTATAGATAGAAATAATTTTACGACAGTATATTGGGTTTTGTTTTAGCAGACTTTATATTACCATTCAGTCATAAATAATATGATGTCTTGATATATAGATATTTTAAAGATCATGTATATGCAATTTCTAAAAACCAAAAGTATACGGCGATAACAAGTACTCAACCAGTAGTTGGTATTTTTTTCGGTTGCCAAATTTTGTGATTTGCTCCCCGAGAAGGGGTATTAAATTTTAGCTGTCATCAATTTTTGCAAATGGAAAATTGTGTATGGGAAAGACATGCATTTACAGCTAAAATGAAACTATGAAATTGTGATAAATGGTATATTGAGAAACAAATCATTTCAAATATTTGGGAACTTTCTGTAAATTTTGGGATTATTTTATTTTTTTTACTTTATAGTTTTTTTTCAAGGAAATCGTGAAAATGAATTCTTATTTTACAAATACATGTATTGTATTTTTCTTGTTTAATCTGATATACTGGTAATACATTTGTTTTGTACTATCTAAATGTATGAAATGTAAATGAACAAAAAATGGACAAACATGGCAAAATACACTACAAATACTGTAAGAAGTTATGTTGGAAAGAAACCAAACTACATTCCTGCCAACTTTTGAAAATTGCCATGGGAGTTTTGCTGCATGTCAAATAAGGAAGATCCATATAACTTGGCTGTAGGGGGTCTTATAGTATGCTTTTGTTGTTTATAGTGTTCTAATGTGTTTCATCATTACATTGAACTCTTCCTTAATTGTTGAATTGTCTTCAATTGTCTTTGATTTGGAATTTCAACTTTTTATTTTGAAGCCACCATGGGGGTTTTCCCTTAAAAACCCCCAGAAAGCGGGAAGGTTGGCAGGCCTGAAAATATACTGACATAAGTAAAATATTAAACATAGAATTGCCGTTATTCAATCTTGTCGCTTATTAGTAATATGTTGTACAAGATTTATTTTAGCTGTAAATATGGCTATTGTTTTATATACAGAGGTTCAGGAAAATATATACATGTGAATGTATTCATCACATTGTTATAGGGCCAACAAATCCGGGTAATTATATATATATACTTCAAACTAGTCCATCCATTAATGTATAATATAAATACAAACAGCTTGGTTGTTTATATATATTTTACTCTTTACTTCAGTTGTGTTTGTTGAAAGAATATACTGTTTACAATACAACCAAACCCTAAAATAAGTATTACTGATCCCAGTCACTTTGTGTATTTTTCACAGCAAAAACATACAAGTTGAACCAGTGGTTGATCCAGACTTTCTGCTGAGGGGGCCCAACCCATTATTTTTTCATGGGGCTGGGGAATTTTCTTAACTAAACCCTAGGAATTTGAACCCCTTGGCCCCCTTGATCTGCTGCTGCAGTTCAGGAAAAATTAGATTTTTAAGAAACTTGATTCACAAAGCAACATGAATACTTGAATACTGATTAGAAAATTGTTTTTCTTAAACTTTCAATGTAATTGTGTCCACAGCTCACAAAATTCTACTGAAGTGTTTGAGAGAAGATAAAATTAATAATACTGTTTTGTATTGAATATCTATACAAGATCTGATTGTTTTATGTGTATTTAATGTGAAAACAATATACACAAAGTGTCTGAACCAGCTGTACTTACATTTTGTATTTTAGAGGAATATGTACTTATTCAGCAGATATTTTCAGTGTGGATAAAATTTTGATGATATCATGGTCAATCTGTAATTCAAAACACAATACCAAAATTTTACCTCAGTTGTCAATATTGCATTTGGATTTCAGGAAGTTGAAATCAATTGAATTATATCCTCAAAATATACCTCAGTTTTGATGCAAAATGTAAAATTTTCTCAAAAATAAATGCTTCTGCAATTATTGCACAGGATTTTATAAGCATTTAGACTGTCAGTTATTACTTCAGTACTAATGTGGTAACAAAGTATTACTCATCTGTAAATATTTCTGGTGTCTGTTGGAGGTTTATTTAAACTTAGATGCATTCATCAAATCACAAATTACACATGGTGTCAATATTTAAACCATTTCCTTATGACACTTGCAGATCATGCGTCAGATTTATACACCTTTTCCACCAGCAGGATATTATATATGGCGATACACGTAATTGGTTTTGTTATTAATATTGGCAGACTTGGAAACCCTAATCTGAATGTGATCTAGAATGTTACAAAGTTTCTGTACATAGTAGTTGAAATGAATATGCAGTAGGATTCTGAGATATTTTTTTTCATGAAATTCAGAATTTTGAAGAGTTACAAGATTTAAAAAGCTGTTCTGCTGCTCTACTATCATTGATGTAAATGTTCATTAAGTCAGAATCAGTAAATCTATGCAACTGTATTGTAAAAATAAATGTTTAATATTTTTCGGTGAATTGTAGGCTTTCTCTGAAATGAAGTTGTTCTATAATATATTTATATTTACAGATTTCTTTTTCTCACTAAAAAGATAAGTCAGTTCCATTTTTCAGGGGTACAAGAAATTCTTGTTTTGTACCCCCTGGTACAAGACCGTAAATTACCAGGCAACTTTTTCTTAAGTTATTGACGTCACCTAGGAACCTCTAATGTCATATACTGACTGGTGGAAAACAAATTGTGTTTTGTGGTTATAAATTTGAGAAAAATAATCAAACACCATTGAAATTGCAAGTTTTAGAAATCTCATACACCCTCGGTTAAGATTTCAATGGTTCTCTGACTTGGCAATCCTGATCAGAGAAGTATTGAAACCTTCCCTTGGGTGTCTGAGATTTCTAGGCCCTTTCACTGTTGTTAGATTCTTATAATCTTGTTAAAACAGAACCATATTTCCAGGCATATTGGTGCTTATGTAGATCTACTACTGCTGTAGGCATTCTTGATAAAATTATGTACCAAGATATGAGTTATCAATATTTAAATATCCTATATATGGGCAAAGGAATGGGTGCATCCTTATGACAGTTAGGGGTAAAAAATTTAGGCCAAATGACGTTAAAGTAATATTTATTCTTTAACAATAAATTTGCCATATATTTCTATAAAAATAAGTTTTGACAAATGATGTTTTGTTTTTGCCAAATAAACAATTACAGTAAAAAATTTAAGAAATTTCACGAATCCTGCTTACATATTAAAGACAATTAACAGTAATTTCAGGTTAATGATAGCTGAAAATGGCCTTTTAACGGTTAACGATACAGGGCATTCTGAAACTCATGATTATATAGTCTTTGTATCCGTGTGAATTGGTGTTCTACATAGAACTGTTGTACGGAGAATATCTTTTTATACAAAATAGTATAGGACATTTTCATATTGGTTACGCATGATCAGGTACCTGTCTTATTAGAATTATGACAACCCAGAATTTATATATATTATAAATGTATTGTTATTTTGGTTATGAACCATGTTGATGTAGATATTTTGTTATTGTTCACTTGATGTCAAATGATATTTTTTCTATGACATACAAGTAGTTTTATAATATTTTGTGTATTTATATTTGTAGTTTTGGCAACTTAAAATAAATAAGTATATTCTCATGCTAGTAGGCCCCTATAAAATTGACCAACCTGTTGCAATGTATTTGAACTCGGCTATCGGTTTGGCGATATGGAAGTGTGTGTGGGCATGCGTCAAGCATTGGTTTCCGGTTGATAGCTCAAAAAGTTTATATGCAGTTGAAATGAAAGTTCAATAGATTGTTGGATACAAGGAGTGGAGGAACCCTATTTATTTTGGAGAAAGTAGATCAAAGGTCAAGGTTACAGTATCCCAAAAACGTTTGAAAATTTCAGAAAAAATTTGTTATCTGATAATAACTCAAAAAGTTTTCTTACAATTGAAATGAAACATGGATAGATTTTTGGATACTAGGATAAAAAAAAACTTTAAAAATTTTGTTAAAGTATGTCAAAGGTCTAGGTCACATTGGGTCACATTAACGAAAGTTGATTGAAAATTTAAGATAAATTTTTTTTCTTGGAGATAACTCAAAAGGTTTGGATTCAATTCAAATCAAACTTGGACTTTTTTTAGGAGAAGAACCCTATGAATTTTGGAGAAAGAGAGTCAAAGGTCAAGGTCACAATGATTAAAAAAATAAGAAAAATTTGGTTTCCAGATAACTTTTAACATTTACATCCAATTCAATTGAAAATATTGTCGAATACAAGAAATGGAAGAAGTGTATAGATTTTGGAGAAAGTAGAACAAAAAGGTCAAGGTCATACTGACTAAAAATAAGTTGAAATTTTCGAATGTATTTTGTTCTTTGCTCCTAGATATTTAAAAAAACCTGTATTGAGTGTAATTGTAATCAGTTCAAAGCAGAAGTCATGGTGATTTATATATTGAAATGTCAAGATATTTGAGAAACATGAAATTTGACCTTTTTGAATTCTTAGAATTTTAGTAGAAAAGAAAATAGATAGAAAATTTCAGAAATAATGGGTCCTGGACAATTACTTTCAGAAGTCCACAATAACTTGGTCACATTATGTATGAAGTTGCAACTCAGCTTGTGCACCCTTGTGTTATTTAGATTTTTTTATCTATCAAAACTAGGACTACTATTGTTATGATTCCCAGGGAAAATGTTGTTATGATTCCCAGGGAAAATGTTGTATTCTGAACCAGAAAACATGTTTTTTTTACGGTTGTTTTTATTTCAGGTAAAATATCTGACAAGGTTTAGATTATGGCAAAATTTTGATCTCATTTGTGTAGATAAAATATAAATATGTCAGACCCATATTTATGTCAGATCAGATGAGAATTTTACTAATTAAGTTTACTTGGACTTTCAATATTAAATACAGATGCATGGTGTAAACTTGGTGCAAAAGAATCAAGAAATCAAGAAAAAAAAATGATGTTTTGGTGCTCAATGATAACAAAATACAAATTGTTTGTTTGATAAACTTTTTTGAGTTTATTGATAGGCCAAAATAGGATAAAATTTATTTTTAGAGTTTTTTCCACTTGTTTTACAATAATGATGGCTGGCTGAAAACTTGATCATGGTCAAAATTGTCTAACCCAAACTTTGACATTTCTACACCAATCCCTGTCTAAACCAAACTTTGAAAAACCAGAAACCTGTCTTAGCCAATCATATTGTGAGTTAACAATATACTTTTAACCAAACAAAACCTCTAATCTTAAAAAGGTTTGGTTTAGACAGGCATGACCAGAGTAAGAAATACCAGCCAATCCACATGCCCGATGCAGACTATTTTTGTGCAGGGTAGGTATACAAAAAAGTTTAGTCCTATACAGTAGAACTTCGATAGCTCAAACTGCAATAGCTTGAACACCATGGATGTCTTGAACATTTTTGTCGTCCCTATGATCAAGTTTAAACCAGAGACATATAGACATTATTTAGTTCTTTCAGTTTCATTTTTCACAATTGACTCAGTCCTGTTGCCAACTGAATTTTACTGTTGTTACGATTGTTTTTTGATTTATCACATTGACTGTAGGGGAAGGTTTGGGCCCAATAAAACTAGTTTAACCCCGCCGCAGCAGGTTTGCGCCTGTCGTAAGGAAATTTATTAAGCCTTTGTGTGTCTTGTCTGTTTTCTAGTTAGTTCACTTTTATGTCTATAGGAGTCTAGGATGATGTTTATTTCGCTGAACTTGATTACCCTTTATTCAGGGGCCGACTTCGACCCGCCGTTGGGTGTGGGGTTTTCTCACCATTCAATGAAGATCTTATGGTGGCTTTGAGTTGTTATTTCTCCCCTTTGGGTCGTTGTCTCTTTGACACATTCCCCTTTTCCCTTCTTTTTAGCTTGCCGGAACGAATGTCCGGAGAGCTATTGTCATACCCCGGCGTCGACGTCGTCGGCGTCGGCAAAACTTAAACCTGGCTTGTGGAATTGAAACCTGAAGAGCTAGGATGTTGATATTTGGTATGTGACTTCCTTGTGATGAGAGATTTCTTCTGGTACCATATTTGTAGACATTTTGACCTTGACCTTGCCCTGAGGGCAATTTTTAAAAAACTTTAACCTTGCCTCTAGAAGGTAGGCTTTTAGTGGTAGGGTGTTTATATATGGTATGTAACTTCCTTATGATGAGAGCTTTCTAGTGGTACCATATTTGTAGACATTTTGACCTTGACCTTGCCCTAAGGGAAATTTTTGAAAAACGTTAACCTTGCCTCTAGAAGGTAGGCTTTTAGTGTTAGGGTG
Organism: Modiolus philippinarum; assembly: GCA_002080025.1. Lineage (NCBI taxonomy): Eukaryota > Metazoa > Mollusca > Bivalvia > Mytilida > Modiolidae > Modiolus > Modiolus philippinarum. Next base: position 100,495 of record MJUU01012678.1, on the reverse strand, counting down.
TTTATATTTGGTATGTATAACTTCCTTATGATGGGAGCTTTCTATTGGTACCATATTTGTAGACATTTTGACCTTCACCTTTCCCTGGGGACAATTTTTTTAAAAACTTTAACCTTGCTTCTAGAAGGTAGGCTTTTAGTGGTAGGGTGTTCATATTTGATATGTAACTTCCTTATGATGAGAGCTTTCTTCCGGTACCATATTTGAAGACATTTTGACCTTGACCTTGCCCTGAGGGCAATTTTTTTAAAACTTTAATTTTGCTTCTTGAATTAAGTTTGTTAGTGGTAGGGTGTTCATATTTGGTATGTGACGTTCTTTTGATGAGAGCTTTCTGATGGTACCGTAGTTGTAGACATTTTGACCTTGATGTTGCCCTTAGGGCAATTTTAAAAAAAAACTTTAACTTGCTACTAGAATTACGTTGTTTAGTGATAGGGTGTTTATATTTGATATGTGACTTTCTTGTGAAGAGAGCTTTCTATTACTTTCAAATTTATTGTGCATTGAGGTTACTTGAATCCCCGGCGAGCTATGTTGTCCTCTGACAACTCTTGTTTCTATTAAGAGATGAGCAACTTGACAAATTCTCGTGAAAGTATGCTGCCATCGAGACCTTGATAAAACTTCCACTTCACAAATATGAATTGCTAATATCTTGATAAGGTATGAAATATCATAATAAAACTATCTAAACACAACCAACATGGTAAAATACTTTCTAGTTTTTATAACTAGAAAGTTATAATCACGGAAATAAAAGAGGAGTTTCAAAAGTAAACGAGGCACATCACGATCTTCGTCGTCACATTTCCACATAAAGTATCCTCTTTATTCGCCATTATCTTTTTTTATTAATCAATATTCCTAATTCAAATTTTAGAAACAGAACTATAAAATAATTAAAGAAAACAATTCACTTGTCAGTTTAGAAATATGTCGACTAAATTTTAAAAAGTTGAAGAAATTCTGATGTGGCCGTACCATGTATGTTGTGATTAATATGGGGTGATAGTACAGTTTCCAGTCTCTGTAATTATATATGTCTGTTTTAAACAGAGTTAGACCTCAATATCTCAAACACCAATCTAGTTCAAACTGTTTACATCAGCCTGTTGGGTGTCTGAGGCATCAAAGTTCCGTTGTAGTTTACCTTTTTCAAAATATTGAATTCGGGGCTAGCATTTATGTAAATTTATGTAAATTCAAAAACCGAAGGATTAACTCCCTCCATCGTAGTTTTGTCCTTACCTATATTTGATATTGCTGATTATTCGGATTTCGTTTGGTTTTATGCATTTTAACATTTTTTGAAATTATGGATTTCCTTTGTTTGGGTTCTAGTGCTGCTGATGAGGAATAAATTTCCAAAATGGCCATGCTCATTAAAATTATTGCAGTTGGAGTTAACATATGTGTTATGGTCTCATGTTCATTTACTCCATATCCTTTCGTTAAATATTCAATATTTTGGGATGTCATTTACACTAAGGCCATAATGAAATAATTCCTAGATTCTCATCCATTTTTCCTCAAAATTTTGGGTGGGCAGGCGATTTTCATTTTATATTTTTTATCGAATTTAGTGAAAAATGCTGTCATTTTAAAAGAATTTTTACGCAAATTGGCCAAAATTTTTTTAGACAAGTGAAACAAAATCTGGGTGGGAGGAGATGAGAATCGAGGATATTTTTTATTATGGCCTAATACATTGGATAAAGTAGTAAAGAAATTGAGGGCATTAATTTTAAAGTTGTTTTTAATGTTTTTTAGTTTATTCTAACATGGCCCTTGTTAATTGTCAACCAGTATAATACTCAATAACCATATATTTCACACATGCGCAAATGGTATCTGAATATGAGTAAACGTGATGAAAAACAACAATGTTTTTAATTTTGTTCGTCTAAGTTTATGAAGAAAATAACTGTTAATAACAGTTCTTAACTTAATCATGCCATTCAAACACGTAAATGTGTATAATAATTTTGAACTTGTATCTGTTTGAAAACGTCAGATTGTCCATTGTGACATCATAGACACAGACAGCAATTTCTCTTAGGTCGCTTCAGAATGGAAAATTCCATTTTCTGTTATATTAAAATCAAAATAATTTATGGCAGGTATATGGTTATTGTCCTTTAACCATGGGCTGGGCCTTTATATTCGTAAATTTAACCCCTCGCTAACGCTCAGGGTTAAATTCGAATATTAAGGCCCAGCCCATGGTTAAATTTCCAATAACCACATTCCTGTCATGAATTATTTCTTAATTGATTTCAACATTAATAGTAATAAAAGTAGTTGTTATAAAATATTCCCTTTCTTTTCCTGGATTCTTGTTTCTATCTTTTATTTGTATTTTAACATGTGTGAATTGTTTTCAGTAATTTTTGTCATTTACATATTTAGAGGATTGTACAAGATGTATTTAGGGGCAGACTCTGACCTGCTGTTGGGTGTAGGGTTTTCTCACCATTCATTGAAGCTTATGGTGGCTTATGGTGGCTTTGATTTGTTATAACTCCCCCTTTGGTCATTGTATCTTTGACCCATTCTCAATTTCCCCTCATTTTTTTTCTATTCATGTTGAACAAGAAAATATAATTTAAATGGCCTACACATTGTATTTTTTATCAATTGTCATGTTATTTTTCCTGTAAATAATGACCCCCCAAGCACAATAACATGCAAAATAGAAATATATGCATCTGACAAATTGCACAAAAAATAACCATGTACCATCTTTTAATTAGGCCAATTTTATGGTAGGAATTTTTTTTAACAAAAGGAAAATGGTATGACCTTATTTAAGGAACAAACTTGCAAATAAAATTGTCTTACAAATTACCAAGGGAATAATTACAAGACAGTAAATGTAAATGAAAGTCTTAAGTTGTAAATTTATAAATTTTATAATTCTTTTTTTTTCTTGTTATTTTGTTGTTAATTAGGCTAATATGTTAAACTTGGCAAACATTAATCAAAAGAATTATCTTGGCTGTAGCTGTTGTGTGGATTCTCAATAGAATCTATAAAAGCATCCTTGCACAATTTCTCATGCAATTATGATTTCATCTTGGACACATACATGTAGATTTTTATCCCATCCACCAATATGGAAGGGGCATTTAGTGTTACCCTTGTCTGTCCTTCCGTCTGTACTTCCTGTCTTATGTTTAAGTACATTTCTCGGAAACTGTAAGAGATTGAGACACATTCTCTAGTTTAAGCATAGGTATAGGACCAGTGAAGAAATCGTTGTTAAATGAAATTTCTCTAATGATATGTCAAGTTTAAACCGGTTTTGACCGGTTGGATAAATTTTCTTTATTCAACGTATGTTGAATAAAGCCCCGTGCTATTTCCCGCCAAATCTATTCGGAATACAATTCTCGGTGTTTATCATTGATCATTAGGGAAAAAGATTACACCACTTTATCCCGATTATTACCATATTTTATCCACTCTCAATAGTTAAATTTAAAATTTTAAAATGCTCGGCAAGCCTCGCAATTCAAATTTTAAAATTTAACTATCTCTAGTGGATAAAATATGGTAATGAACGGGATCTTGTGGTGTAATCTATATGTCTCCAATTAATACATTGTGTCAGGGATGTATATATCCATGGATAAACATTATACTGTTAACCGGGAAATTTTCAAGCCATCTTTTTTCGTGGTTTTCAAAATAAATTTCAGTTGAATTTGCTGTTACAAGTTGAGATACTTAATCACTCAGTTGCATCAAAATTTTTGCAGCAGTTTTATTTATTTTTGTGTTTCATTCTTTACCCTGAAAATATTTAAAATAAAACTGTTGCGAAAATATAACTGTTTCCAGTATTTGATCAACGATCAGTGATTGTATAAATATAGTTTCTATAATGAGAACAGTTTTTCTCCCATTCTCAGCAGTTGGTTAAGTGTGCATGCGACTTTTTAACCAAAGGGGGTTGATTAAATTTCTTTGAGAGATTTCCCCCATTTATATTTTTCACGTCTTACACACATTTCATATGAGAAAAAATTTCTCATTCAGCTAGTTTGTGGGTAAAAAATATTTCCTCCTTCTTGACAGTAAAATTTCGATTTTAACATGCTCGCCAAAGCTCACATGTTGAAAATCGAAATTTTACTGTCTCAAGGGAAGAAATATTTTCAACTCTCTCCTACATGAAGGAGGAACTATATATAAGCTATAATGTATTAAGTGTAAGCTGTTACAATTTATGGATGTGATTTGATATGTAATTAGGTTGTGGTACCTGATATTTTATTGAATCAAATAAAACATTTTAAATGATTTTTTTATGTGTTAATTTTATCACTATAATGTACCCAGAACAATAGGTTCTCACCGGATAACTTATTCAAAATTTGGGATATCTTCTTCAAGCTTGAGAAATTCTGTTTTTCGGAAGTGAAGCTCAGTGAACAAGGGTAAATGACATAGAATTTTCACACAAAGGACTCTAATTTTGATTGAATATAAAAACATATTTTCTTTTATCAAGCACAATGATCAGGCTGACTGAAAAGTAATGATTAAATTGGTAAGGATCAAACTGACTGAAAGTAAGGGACCCACCATTTAACTTGAAGGGAGGACCCTAAGTCAAGAATATTTATACCCCCCCGCAAACAAAGTTTGGGGGAGTATATAGGAATCACTCTGTCAGTCTGTCTGTCTGCCCGTCTGTCCACACTTCTCGTAAGTGCAACTCCTCTTAAACCACATGAAGGATTTTGATGAAACTTTACACAAAGGAAGTACACTATATGGAGATGTGCATGAAGGAATATAATTATTTTCTGAAACCAGGAAGGGAGATAATCCGACTTTGACTTTTCATTGATTCCCTATTTATGGGTTACCTCATAAGCGCAACTCCTCATAAACTACTTGAAGGATTTTGATTAAACTTTACGCAAAGGAAGGACACTATATGGAGATGTGCATGAAGGAATATAACTATTGTCCAAAACCAGGAAGGGTAGATAATTGGACTTCGACTTTTAGTTGATTCCCCATGTATGGGTTACCTCATAAGCGCAACTCCTCTTAAACCACTTGAAGGAATTTAATAAAACTTTACACAAAGTGAGAACACTATATGGAGATGTGCATGAAGTAATATAATTATTGTCAGAAACCAGGAAGAGGAGATAATTCGACTTTGAGTTTTCATTGATTCCCTATGTATGGGTTATCTCATATGCACAACTCCTCTCAATCCACTTGAAGGATTTTGATGAAACTTTATACAAAGGTCAAGAACACTATATGTAGATGTCTAAAAATATCAAATAGGCTGAAAAAAGGTGAATTTTATATTTGTCTGATTTAGACAGAGTGTTTTCATTGGAACCCTTGTGAAAAGTTCTTTCTTGAAGATTATATCATTGTGTCCATACTTGTATTGTGTCCACACTTGTACTGTGTCCACACCTGTATTGTGTCCACACCAATTTAATTTTGCACTTACCGTATCGATTCAGGGTTCAATGAGCTGCCATTCGGCGACAGCTCTTGTGTTATTCTTGTTTTTCCCCAAAAAATTGTGTTATGATTTCCATGAAATTCCACAAACAGGTTTTTGGGACACGCAAGGGGACAGGGCCCTTTCTGAATTTGTTAGTATTCGAGTTGTAGCTGATGTTAGGTGAAAAAATATTTTTGGCTGCCAAAATGATGAAGGAATTTAATAAAACTTTACACAAAGTGAGAACACTATATGGAGATGTGCATGAAGTAATATAATTATTGTCAGAAACCAGGAAGAGGAGATAATTCGACTTTGAGTTTTCATTGATTCCCTATGTATGGGTTATCTCATATGCACAACTCCTCTTAATCCACTTGAAGGATTTTGATGAAACTTTAGACACTATATGTAGATGTGTAAAAATATCAAATAGGCTGAAAAAAGGTGAATTTTATATTTGTCTGATTTAGACAGAGTGTTTTCATTGGAACCCTTGTGAAAAGTTCTTTCTTGAAGATTATATCATTGTGTCCATACTTGTATTGTGTCCACACTTGTACTGTGTCCACACCTGTATTGTGTCCACGCCAATTTAATTTTGCGCTTACCATATCGATTCAGGGTTCAATGAGCTGCTGTATATTTGGCTGCCATTTGGCAACAGCTCTTGTGTTATTCTTGTTTTTCCCCAAAAAATTGTATTATGATTTCCATGAAATTCCACAAACAGGTTTTTGGGACAGGCAAGGGGACAGGGCCCTTTCTGAATTTGTTAGTATTCTAGTTTGTAGCTGATTTTAGGTGAAAAAAAATTTTTGGCTACCAAAATGATGAAAAAATAATATTCTGAAGGAGGCTTTCTGCCCCCCAAAATAATGTTAATTTTGAAAAAAATATTTTGTTGGTAAAAGTGAAAAAAATATTCTGTCCAGAAAAAAAACCATAACCATTTGGTGTAATGCTTCATCTGAATGAGTACATGCCAGTCTGGCACATGTCATGTAACCTTAACCTCAATTTCATGGTTCAGTGACTGTTTGTGTGGTTTTTTTTTACATTCATGTCCATTTCACAGCAATTAAAGAACCTAGACTCACAACATTAGATGTATTGTTACATATTAATTGGTATTAGCCAGTCTGACACCTGTGAAGTAACCTTAATTTTATGGGCCAGTTACTTTATAATTCTTTTTTACATTCATGTCCATTTCTCAGCAGAGAACCTAGACTCTCCATATTAGGTTTATTGTTACATATGGGTATATGTCATTTTGACACACCAAGTAACCTTGACCTTAATTTTATGGTCCAGTGAGTTTGTAAATTTATTTTATATTCTGGTCAATTTCTCAGCAATGGTATATCTATGATCTCCATTTTAGGTTCATTCTTACATCTTAGTGGGTACATGGTGATGTTACCTTGACCTAAATGTCATGGTTCATTAACTTATTTGGTTTTTTTAAATTCACCAAATCCTTTAAAAGTTGAATCAGGCATTAATTTTCTCTACCTTCTGTATTAGGTTGACAAAATTCATATTCTGGCGAGACATACATTTGTATCTGTGTGTATACTTGTTAGGACCTTTTCTTCACACAACCCTGTCATCTATGGGCTCTTACGTATGAAATGAGTATTTACAAGGAAAACATGAAGTTGCATGCGTTGTCATGCTAGATATACCACTCGTATTGTTTTGAACATTAAAAAGGGAAAACATAGGTAATCAACGATTACAAAGTTCGCCTCGTTATGGCACATGGACACAGAAACCCAATTTCGCCAGGGTGCTCATTTACCATCCCTTATACAAAGGCTAAATGATCTTACCATGTACAGTTATGGAGACCTGAATTCCGACATAAACGGAAAAGTGACCTAATTTTTTTGCCTGGATGCTGACCTACTGCCAAAGATGCATGCACATGCAAGGTTAGATGATCCTACCATGTACAGTTACTTAAATCTGAACTCAGACGCAAACTTGAATGTAAGTCAATCATGCAGAAAATATAGGTCAAAGTGACCTAATTTTGCCTGGATGCTGACCTACCCCAAAGATGCATGCACATGCAAGGTTAGATGATCCTACCATGTACAGTTACTTAGATCTGAACTCGGACGCAAACTTGAATGTAAGGCAATCATGTGGAAAATATAGGTCAAAGTGACCTTATTTGGCCTGGATGCTGACCTACTCCCAAAAATGCATGCATATGCAAGGTTAGATGATCCTACCATGTACAGTTGCTTAGATCTGAACTCGGACATAAACTTGAATGTAAGTCGATCATGCGGAAAATATAGGTCAAAGTGACCTAATTTTG
>MJUU01012678.1:49198-81456 GCA_002080025.1 Modiolus philippinarum | reverse complement strand
AGGTCCAAAATTTTGGTATCGTTTGAAAGGTCTTGCCACAAGGAATACACATGCAAAATATGACAGTCCTATCATTTACCATTCAAAAGATATACTCAATGTTAAAGTTTTTATGTAGTTGATCACAGGCCAAGGTCAAGGTCACAAGGTCAACTATTCTGGTTCCAATTAAAAGGTCTTGCCACAAGGAATGCACATGCAAAATATGAAAGCCATATCCCTTACCATTCAAAAGATATACCCAATGTTAAAGTCCATCACATGTCAAGGTCAAGGTCACGAGGTCCAAAATTTTGGTATCATTTGAAAGGTCTTGCCACAAGGAATACACATGCAAACTATGACAGCCCTATCATTTACCATTCAAAAGATATACCCAATGTTAAAGTTTTTTGTGGACAAACAGACAAACAGACAGACAGACCAAAAACTATATGCCCCCCGAAACTTCGTTTCACAGGGGCATAATTAAAAATAAGAAAGATGTTGTGTCAAGAACATGCCGTTCTCCGTTGTTTAAGGGTAATATCATGTTACAATATATTAAAATTTTACTTCAAAGCAAACTGAATCAAAGTTACCCAAAAACCATCAAAATTGTAGATATTGGGGCAATCACTTAGGGCAAAAACTGATCTTGGTGAAAATGGAACATGACCTGTATTTTATGGTCAGCAACATGTTAGAAAAATATTAAAACTTTTCTCCATTGTGAAAGTTATCAGAAACCATATAATTTGCAGGGACATAGCATCACCAAAATTGGATATAGATACCAACACTTTACTATCACGTGAGTTGTGACTAGTTTTTTGTTTACATGACCAAAGAGGTAGAAACAACCAAAAATATTTGTGGATAAATAAACAAATTTGCCCTATATGATTTAAGAGTATGTAATTAAGGGTATATCCCCTTACTTATACAATGGTTACGATATCTTTGCATTGTCTTAACAGCCTCATCAACAAACAGTTATGTCTCAATTACCTGACAGGGGACTTAACTCAAGATAAAAGCAGGTTTAATTACTTCTTGCATGTCAAATTAACATAAAAAACTTTAATGCATTATACATTGACTAGCAATCTCAAGACCTGATATGTAATGAGTCTATGTGATGATGTATGGCTCGCGAAATTACATTAAATTCCTATAGGTTAATGCCTTGTCAATCCACTTTGGCTAAAACAAATGCTGATCTGCTAGGAATGTATACCTAAAAGTAAAGTAATGGAAACAATAAATTTTATTAACTGATAGTTACATTTATTCATATGCAGATATTTTAACTATTTTCATGAAAATTTTAATTAATGTCAGCCGGAACAGTTAACTGTTTACCAAACGAACTGTTACATGCGCAAAATATTTGCACAGTGTGACGTCATTAAAATTCGTTCCATGTAAGAAGTTTTTTATAGTCAAGATTTCTTTATTGTTAATAAATAAAACAGTTATTTCATGCTCTGTTTCAGGAAATAGCAAAACTGTTGTCCCTCAATGATGGAAATGACTTGCAAACTGTTGGCCTCTGGTCTCAGGCAACAGTTCACAAGTCATTTCCATCACCTCTGCACAACATTTATTTCTGTTTCCTTCAAGGGCATGAAATAACTGTACAATTATACATCAACAATTATACATGTAAATAGGAGTATCACATATCCTATGAGAAAGTGTGACCTATGATTATTTTTTTTTCTAATGAAAACACAAATGGATGGAAAAGATATAGATTACACCACAAGATCCTGTTCATTACCATATTTTATCCACTAGAGATAGTTAAATTATAAAATTTTAAATGTGAGGCTTGCCGAGCATTTTAAAATTTTAAAATCTAACAATCGAGAGTGGATAATATATGGTAATAATCGTGATAAAGTGGTGTTATCTTTTCTCTAATGATAATTGATAAACACTGAGAATTGCATTCCGAATAGATATTGCGGGAAATAGCACAAGGTTTTATTCAACACACGTTGAATATGAAAATTTATCTAACAGGTCTAAACCGGTTAAAACTGCACATTTCATTGGAGAAAAATATATAAGATGTGGTGAAGCCATGAACACCAGTGTTTAAGTATGTTAAAATGTTTTTATGTTTAGTTTGATGACTGCTCTGTACATGTACTTGTCTTTTACTAAATGACATATGAAAAAAGACAGGAAATGGGGTAATTGTCAAGGACACAACATCCCATCTCAAGGTTAAAACGACCCAAAATAAAGCATTTAGGGGTAACCGCAGCAGTACAGATAATTTGTCTGAGTTTTGTTCCAACTATTTTGAGGATCTGGAACGTGTCATATTTCAGGTAAACATTAACTATTTTGACTGATTTCATCTAGGTAGACAGACATTTCTTCTCTGCATATTTGATCACAAATTTGAAAATAAAAAGAAATGTATACATTTGTGGATTTAATTTGGGGCAAGGAGACTCATTTACAAATAAAATATCGTGAATATTCCCTCTTCCTGTTAATAATTTACTCTAGACAAGAACTTTGCTGGCTCCAACTGCAATAGGGTCTATAAGTCTTGTCACATGACCAACGTGAATGAATGAGAAACATGTTTCCCGGGTACCATAACTTATGTAGTACTATGAGGGAATGGTGATGTTTTCGATTCACAGATCAAATAAACCATGGAATTCATTTTCTATAAACCAGGATATTTTTAAATTAATGAATTATGACCTTAATTTCCTTAATTTGGGTAGAAATTAAATAAAAATAGCGATTTTCTTGAAGCCACGTAGTCTCTGTCAACCAGGCTCTTCCAGCTATGGTAGATATCCCAATGTAAAGCGTCTAATCAATCCTTACTTTGTGATGTTGACAAAAGTATCCCGGAAGTGAAATCAGTTGACTGATTGACTGTGCCTTCTGCATAGTGACTTCATAAGTTTCCGGATTTATAAAGTGAAAGTAGAACGAGACTTACAGACCCAATAACTAAAAGACCATAGAAGTCTCAAACCCTTTTTCTGGACCTTTTGTTTGAATTTTAAAATAGTTGGACCATGATAGCTCGAACACTCCTCTAGTTTGTACTGTTTTCATTAGTCCCTTGGGAGTTAGAGCCTTAAAAGATTTACTTTATCTCACTGTTGGAAATAACAATCTGCTAAGCAGGCTAAATATGGACAGTACACGCTAAAATTTTCAAACATTTACAGACATAAGTTCAACAAGAATAGAATTCCTGGGTCCCCCGCCGCTCATGCGATATACTTAAGCAATAACAGTACATTATTTGAATACCAAGGGCGTCAATCGTAGTTTTGACGGTCAAAATGCAGTTTACAGGTTTTTGGCTAAAACCGTGTCGTTATTTTGGTCAAAGTCCCATAACTCCATCAAAAAGTATCGACAAAGGCTGACTTTCAGACTTGACCGAGGTATTAATGGTATAAACATTTGGTATAAATTTCATGAAAATCCGTCAAAATTTGTAGGCATGAGAGCACTTACAAGGTCAATTTTTGGATAAAACAGAGTCATGATTTCGGTCAAAGTCCCATAACTCTGTCAAAATGTATTGAGCGAGGCTGATTTTCGAACTTGACCAAGATATTAGTGATATAAACATTTGGTATAAATTTCATGAAAATCTGTTATAATTTGTGGACATGAGAGCGCTTACAAGAAAGTGTGACAGACGGACGGACGTACACACGGACGCCGGCATTTCTATGTCCCAGCTCTGCGTTGCGGCGGGGGACAAAAATTCAGGGCAGGCTAGAATTAAAGCGAGTTTCCAACCCTTGGTATCTTCATCAGCTGCATAGTGAACTATAATTTTTTTTCAATTCAACCACCTCCCCTCCTCCTTTTTGTCTCCCCTGCGACAATGTCGCTAAGGCGAGACATCGAGACATAGCAACCCTAGATTCCATTGTCAGCATCGTCATTGTTAACATTTGGTTAACCCAAATTCTAACTTTTTTGGGAACTTCAATAACTCTCTGAAATCTTGCTCAATATCAATGAAATTTTGACACAATATTCAGTACAACTTCATTATTGAATCCCAAGTATATATTTTTGAAGAAAAAAAAATAGTCCATTTGTTGGACTTAGTTTTTTTCAATCAAATCTTTTTTGTTCCACTATATCTCAGCACCTAATGTACATGCTATAGACAGATGGTCATTGGTAAGTGGTCACATCTTTAGTAGTAACCAACATCCATACCAGAATAATGTCACCTTAACCAATATTTTCTGTATCAATGAATTTGACTAAATTTTCACTTTGGCCCTAATACATGCAGGCGTGGATCCAGGCAACTAGAAAAGGGGGGGTTTCCACTTGGAAATGAATGGAAATGTCCCCGAGCGGCAGGAGGCACGAAATTTTTTGGGGGTTTTTCTTAATAAAACAGAAGGATATTCATTAAAAAAACATGACTGTCCAGAAAAAAGGGGGTTCCAACCCCCCGAACCCCCTTCTAGATCCGCCAATGACATGTATAAACAATGTATAAACAAATTGGACCTTGGGAAATTTAATTTTGATGTAGAATTGTTGCATATAGTCTATAGATGAGCCATAAACTTTCAGGATTTTATTCCTGTTCCAATTTTGGTAAATTTCCTGATACTCTCAAAGACCAGTTATTTCCTAGAATTCTTAGTAACTACATCTTAATATAGCCTTAAAACAACAGAATAACAATAATGATGGCCACAAAGATTTTTCTGCGAGTACAGTAGATGTTGAACTTAAGGAAAATATTTAAATTTGAGAAATTCCGTGCATTACTTTTCAAGCCTTTAGTTCAAAATCGTCGTGCATTTTCCGATAAAAAACGGAAGTGGAAAAAAAGTCGAACGAAATTGTTTTGATTACAAGTTTCAATCATGTGTATTGAAGAAACTACTTGCTATAATGTAATGAAATTTACTATACGGATGTAAAAAACATTCAGCTTTCAGGAAATTATAATTTTATCAAAATCCATAAACAACTTTTTAAGTAGATAGCTCAAAAGTGAATGCATACCAAACACCTCGCTATAAATTTTAAATTGCAACATGGGTTGTGTACGAGTTTCCTATCCTTCTAAATATACGTCCTTGATTTTTCAAATGCATTCTGTGAAAATGCTGAAACCCATTTAAATTTGTTTCTGAAAAAGTGATGAGGCTGGAAGGCATTTATTTATATCTTTTTAATCCCCTCAAATAATAAGGCAGTTTTTACTCTAAGAAACCACCGAGAGGTGATGGAGGTTTTTTTTTTTTTATATAACAATAAATGATGAGTGACTGTCTGAGAAACTATAAATTAATTTCGATGGCCTCATAACACAGTTGTCGAATAGATTGATGTTTAGCACTTAATATTGGTTAAGCAAGCTGTGATAGGGTCACCTTGAAATTACTACAAAGTATAAGTTATTTTCCCAGTACAGAAGTCTTTTTGGTGCAGTTTGGGTAACCTTATATGCATCCTATACATCTTAATTCTATGAAACATGCAGGAGTAGTGTATTCACACTCCTCCCCTAATTACTACCTTACCATTAAACTACAGCGCCTGTTATCCCAAGGGTCGTTTTCTGTAAAGAACTGTGTATTATGGTCCAGCCGTTTATGTCCACCAAATTCTTCACTATCAGAATCTAATACTATTCTATATCTTTATGTTTATTAAAGATTATAATGGTTAGATTGTGTAGAATAACATTCATGCATATTAAACTATGAATAAGACTGTGCAAGCACTCCAAAACCATTTGCAATGTATCATTTAGAAACACAAAAGCTAGCGTTATAGAAAACAACTTACAATATACTACTTAATAACAAATAAGTTTCATGAGAAAATATATAAGTTGAGAAAAAAGCTCCCCTTAGAAATTTTCAGCATTCCTCAGTATCATTAAAAAAACATTACCTGCCCTCCTCACTTTTTCAAAAGATTTGATGAGAATCAATATTAACTAAACCTTTTATATTTCAAAATATAACACAAGTATATACAATAATAGAAGTCTCGTCTGTCAATTAGTTGATGTAAAAATCTTACTTACTTATCAAAAAACTGAATATTCTCACTAGACTGTAAAGTTGTACTAACCTTGACCAACAAACATACCAAATATCATTGACCTACCATTAATACATTGTACATACCTAGAAACCAAACATGCTTGAACTTGACTGTAATCGAGGTTGCAGACATAAGTCATATGGCAGACTGTCATGTACTAACCAAGATCTACCCACATGACGAGTATCATTAACTGAAAAACTTTACATATGAAAAAGAAAGGAAATGGGGTAAATGTCAAGGAGACAACATCCCATATCCAGGTTAAAACGACCCAAAACAAAACATCTAGGGGTCACCATATGGTCTTCAACACAGTGAGAAACCTCACACCATATAGTAAGCCCTAAATGGCCCCGAAAAGGTAAAAAAGTGAATAAATCAATGGAAACAAACCACAAACCACATCCAATAACCCAAATATCAAGAAACTAAAATTTTATAAGAAGACAAGGACAAGCCAATGACCAGGCGCAAACATTGCGGTGGGGTTAAACTCGTTTTCTTGGATCCAAACCCTCCCCCTATGTGTGGTGAATGGCTAAAAATAAATACACAAAAAGACTCACAGTAAAAATCAAACTAGAAAAAAGTCCAACTTATCAAGACGAGTACCCTTACAATGAAGTACATAAAACATGAAGACAATACACACAGGTACTGTCCGGACAGTTACTGACTGTTCACTAGGACATCACAATTAGGTCAAGAATGAAAACCATATAACAGACTGTCATTTACTACCCAAGACCAACCCACATACCAAATATCACTGACCTACAATAGTTAACTAGAAACTGACCTAATTAGAACAAGTGTGGATTGTATTGCAAGGCAATACAGAAGTCCCCTACCAGTGGAATAATTCTTTGTTATACCAGCTACATGTAATATTGTAAGAAAAGTTTTCCAAGTCCAAAGCCCATAACTCCGTCAAAAATCAATGGACCGGAACCCAACTCAAACTTGTTCTGTATCTCATAGTGGTAGACTCACATAGCAAATATTAGCTTAATATCTGGAAGGGTTTGGAAAAAAAAGTCCAGAAAACCTATATTTTACCAAAAGTTAAAGTCCAAGGCCAATAACTCCATCAAAAATCAATGGACCTCAGCCAAACTCGATCTTGATCTGTAACTCATAATGGTAGACTCGCATAGCAAATATAAGCTTGATATCTTGAATGATTTAGAAAAAAAGTCTGGAAACCTATATTTTACCAAAAGTTTCAAAAATCAATGTACCAGGACCAAACTCGAACTTGATCTTTAACTCATTTTGGTAGACTCACATAGCAAATATTAGCTTGATATCTTGGATGTTTTAGAAAAAAGTCCGGAAAACCTATATTTTACCAAAGTTTTTTACCAAGGTCCATAACTCAGTAAAAATCAATGGACCGGAACCAAACTCATACTTGATCTGTAACTGTGGTAGACTTATACATCAAATATCAACTAAATATCTCTTATAGTATTGGAAAATAGTCTGGAAAACTGAGTGTGACAGACTGACAGAGTACAAACCTAAAGTCCTTTTCAGCGAAGCCGGTAGGGGACTAAAAATAGCATGTTCACTAGACTATGAAATTGAAGCCACTGACAAAATCCACATGATAGACTGTCATATACTACCCAAGACCAACCTACATACCAAATATCATTGACCTACATCTACCAGTACTATTCACTCGGAAATTGACCTAATCACAAAACTTAACATGATCAATAGACCATGAAATTGAGATCAAAGACAAAAGCCATTTGGCATACTAACATGTACTACCAGAGACCAACCTAAACACCAAATATCACTGACCTATCAGTATGAGTTAGTCAGAAACTGAACTCATCACAGAAATTTAACATGCTCACAACACCATGAAATTTGGGTCACAGACAAAAACCAATACCCAAGACCAACTAACATACCACATATTAATGACCTACCTCTTATAGTTACTGAGAAACTGACCTAATCGCAAAAACTTGACATGAAAGTTTACACTGTTGTTAGATTTCAGCTTAGAGCTGTTCCAGAAATATGATGGATTGTGGGGTAAATTGGATACTTGAACTTGAGAAACATTGAGATAAAGGAATTAAAATTGTATGCATGGTGGGTCCTTTCCAAAAGTGCCTTCAGACCCCCATATGCATTTATTTCTGGAACAGCCCTTAAGGTGCAAGTAGTTGGCTTATTAATGATGACTCTAATATAATAATCTTTGTGGCTTAAAATTTAGTCTCATGTATATTTACCTAATTTTTCTTCCATTTTATTCCATTAGGTACAACTTGAACATAAGTAATCAACGATTACAGAGTTCGCCTCGTTATGGCACTTTGTCACAGTAACAAAATTTTGACTGGATGTTGACATCACATTTGCATGCCTAAGCAAGGTTACATGATCCTACCATGTATAGTGACTGAGATCTGAACTTGCCTGAAAACTTGGACATAAATCACTCATGCGTAAAACATAAGTCAAAGTGACCTACTTTTGCCTGTATGCTGATGTATCATCAGGGATGCATGCCTATGCAAGGTTACATGATCCTTCCATGTAAAGTGACTGAGAGCTGAACTTGTCCAAAAAACTTGGATGTAAATCAATCAAGCAGAAAATATAGGTCAAAGTGACCTAATTTTGTCTGGATGCTGACCAATCATCAGAGATGTATGCATATGCAAGGTTACATGATCCTACCATATGTAGTGACTGAGATCTGAATTAGTCAGAAAACTTGAATGTAAATCAATCAAATTTAAAAAATATAGGTCAAAGCGTCCTAATTTTGCCTGGATGCTGATTCACCATCAGAGCTGCATGCATATGCAAGGTTACATGATCCTACCATGTATAATGACTAAGATCTGAACTCGTCCGAAAACTTGAATGTAAATCAATCAAGCGTAAAATATAGGTCAAAGTGACCTAATTTTGCCTGGATGCTGATACACCATCAGAGTTGCATGCATATGGAAGATTACATTATCCTTCAATGTATAGTGACTGAGATCTGAACTCGTCAGAAAACTTGAATGTAAATCAATCAAGCGTAATATATAGGTCAAAGTGACTTAATTTTGCCTGGATGCTGACCTTCCATCAGAGATGCATGCATATGCAAGGTTATATGATCCTACCATGTATAGTGACTGAGATCTGAACTCGGACGTAAACTTGAATGTTAGTCGTTCAAGCGATAAATATAGGTCAAAGTGACCTAATTTTGCCTGGATGCTGACCTACCATCAGAGATGCATACATATTCAAGGTTACATGATCCTACCATGTATAGTGACTGAGATCTGAACTCGGACGTAAACTTGAATGTAAGTTGTTCAAGCGGAAAATATAGGTCAAAGTGACCTAATTTTGTCAGATGCTGACCTACCATCAGAGATGCAAGCATATGCAAGGTTACATGATCCTACCATGTATAGTGACTGAGATCTGAACTTGGACGTAAACTTGAATGTAAGTCATTCAAGCNGAAAATATAGGTCAAAGTGACCTAATTTTGCCTGGATGCTGACCTACCATCAGAGATGCATGCATATGCAAGGTTACATGATCCTACCATGTATAGTGACTGAGATCTGAACTCGGACGTAAACTTGAATGTAAGTCGTTCAAGCGGAAAATATAGGTCAGAGAAACCAAATTTTCATGGAGGCTGTGAGATAGCCCAAGATGCACCTGCATACAAAGTTTGATGACCCTACCATGCATAGTTGCAGAGATATATGCCCAAATGCGGACATGGTCGTAGACGTAGACGCGGACGCGGACGAGGACGCCGGGGGTACTCCAATAGTCCCCCTCAACTTCGTTGAGGCGAACTAAAAATAAGGTCATAATGATAAATACTTGGTAAAAAGGATACTTTCCTGGTATGTTGACTCCAATCTTATAATCTGTGTAACTATTTGATGGATGAAAGTTGAATACAAATACTAACTTATCTGCTCTCTCAAATATTACAACTTTGTCTCCTTCGTGTTTTCTACTGACGTAATTCTGTAAATAAATAGAAATGAAAAATACAATAATATAGACATAAAGACTAAGAGCAAAGATTTTCATGATTCTGGCATTAAGCTTGGGCCATACAAAAATAAAGATTAGATTCTCAGGCCATTTTTCTGAAAAAATGATGAGGCAGGGAGGGAGAAGATTTTTATTTTTATTGGTTCAAAATCATGATGAGGCATATTTTTACATTACTGAAACGCCCAAAAAGTGATGAGGCAGGTGATTTTATTTTTTTTTTATTTGAAACTTGAATAAAAAAGTAAAATTAGTTCCCAGAAAAGAGATGAGGCAGGGGCCTGAGAAGCTAATGTATTTTTTTATTTTGCCTTGGTTAAATGTAAACTCACTCAGTGTTACCGTATAGGGGGTTATTTCCGCAAGTTTCTAATTTTCACTTACTTTCCCAGATGGACTAAAATCGTGAAAAGAAATTCCACAAAATCTTAAACATTTTTACCTTACAAATATAATGCAACAATTTTCTTTTTATCATATTCTTGCTTTACAAAAGTTTCTATTCAAACATCGGTTGGATAAATTAAATAATTGTATTGTAATTGTCATTAACTGTGCATTTAACTACATGTAATTACCTGTAGCTGGAAGAACATACATTCATTATAATTCATTGTAATAATTGTGCGTCTAATAATTCAGTAAATGTAATTAATGTTCACAAATATAAACATTTATGAATTTTGCTTTATAGTTTTTATCTTTGCAATCAAAAAAATATATAGAATCATTCATAATCCATAAAAATGCTAAAATCTTTCACATACCCTTTCCACTCATATCTGTGAAATTTTTTACCCTAAAAAATAACCCGCTATACGGTGTATGCCCTCCAGATTTCTCATCGCAGTGGCAACAAAATAATGTTAATTATACAGGATGTAAAAGTAGAATTGTGTGAAAAAATTAGAATTCAAACAGGTTCCTGCTCCAAAATCATGTCTTCAGATTATGATGGTCATACTACTTTCCAGTGAAAACATTCTTCTAGGTCATCTTGGACTAACTGTGAGTTATGGACAAAGCTCATTGTTGAAGGGCTCATGGTGACTTCAGTATGAAGAACAACAATAAAAGTGTTGTTCTCTAATTTCTATCAAGTTTTCATATTTCCTGAACGTTGTGGAAACATTTGTTCTCCTCTCTAGAGAGGAAAACAAGTTTCGTGAAATTTCCCGCCAAATTTATTCGGAATACAATCCTCTGTGTTTTTCATCAAGTCATTAGAGAAACAGTTTCCATATAGTCTCTAACATTGTTTCCAGTTTATTACGTATATTTCTCAAATCGAGATAGTTAAATTTTCACATTTTAAAGTTCGAGGTTTATCCGAGAACTTTAAAATGTGAAAATTTAACTATCGAGATGTGAGAAATGTCGTAATAAATCGGAAAACAATGTTAGAGATTGTTTCTCTAATTTCTACTCAATTTATTTGAAGTAAAGCGATCTCTGTAGTCTCCAGTCTCAAATATGGCGCCATTTTGATGCCATCATTGTTGCTATGTGTATCATTGCGCCATTCATTGAAAGGGGTGTTGAATATAATAGTTTTGATAAAAATGTCATATTATCAATTAATTGAATTATCTAAGTCATAAAAATGCAAAAACCGTTTCGCTAGATAATGATGCAGGTGTTAATTTCATCAACATCCGGTTGCACTACTTCTAGAAACTGACACAGACATTTACATGATTAACCAATCGCCAACTGAGATCAAATAATACCCATGTTGATTATCATTTCGATAACACATTAGTCAGGAGGTGTTTATATTTGCTAGAAATTAGAGAAAAAACTTTAACACGTTAATTATGAAATTTCTCACATCTCGTTAAATAAATTTTGAAATGTTTGAAAGCTCGGCAAGCCTAGCTTTCAAACTTTTGCAAAATTTATTTAACTTGATGTGAGAAATTTCATAATCAACTAGTTCTCGTTATGGAAACTATATTTCCATTACTTGATGCTACCATGTATTCTCAGAGACTGTCTCACGTGCATTTACTCCAAATCCTTTCCCTGTTTATTCATATACTATATCAAATGACACTTACAAGAACTATAATTTATTACACAGTGTCGTACAGTTGCACACTAAATATTTCATTACAATATGTGTCGGACAGAGAGAAAGATATGAAGAAATGAATATTTTAAAAAAAAATTCTTTTACATGCAAAATCCATGTTATACCATAACTACGTATGTAATGGGATAAATCTTAGAATTGTGTAATAGAAGTTCCATGCTTACTTTAGTACAGCATGAAATTTCTATGTAATTTAAATTTTAACATGTGCTCAACTTCAACATCTTGATAGGTCACAAATCAATTAGATATTATATGTAAATTATCACTGTCAAAAAAATTTACTTTCTTGTTTGTCAACTGTACTGTTTAAAATATGTTACCTATCGCCAACATTCTGAAATCAATAACTTATAAGCGGCATGTAATGTATATTTCAAAAAATGGATTTAACCATGATTTTTAATATGTTAGATTTTTATTTTTCTGTTGGATTTTAACATCATGCCACGAGACTGTTAGATGACCCAAATTTCCATGACTTTTTGTCTCATGGCATGAGATATCACATGAATGATTTGCTGCTGGTAAGTTTTGTTGTATAATATGATATGATTATAAATTGAAATGATAAACAAAGTTTAAAAGTGAGAGAGGATGAAATAAATGAATTTTCATATATAGATAGTCGTTCAGTTATAATATACATGTAGTTTAAACTTCACCATGTTGTAAACTTACCTGACCGGCCTGACACTTTTTGATAGTGATATGAATCTAATAATTATAACAACAGCATCATAGTATGTTATTTATTTATGGCTTCCATATTTCCCATCATCATGATCATGCACTTCCAAAATCTACTTGGAATGATTTTTTTTTGGTTAATGGACTTCCAAATGTTTTGGTTTTATCTGCACTGATGAGACATAAGTTGTCGAAATGCGCATATGCAGAAAATAAATTAACAGTAACTTCGGTATTTTGTTATTTCAGAAAAAATTTACGGAAGCCGTGGTATATATGATATTTTGCCACAGGACAGACACTGTATTTGCTGTAATTTTACCCAGAGTGCCAGCGAGGTCTTAAATTTTGCAGATACAATGTTGGACTGTGGTAACTTTACAATATACATGTATCATGGCTTTCATAAATTTTTTGATTCTAATATAGAAAAATACATCATTTTGTATTTCTACAGAGACAGCAGTATTACGGCATCATTTTTGTAGTTTTCATTTTGTGCACCTTCCATGATGTTCTTGTAACAAAATGAACTATGACTTCTTAAAATAGCACTGTTTAATACATATGTATATAATAAATTTTAAAACAGGTCTGTCCTATGGCTAGTGAAGCAGGCCATATTAGAATTAAACAGGATTAAAATCAATAAAACATGAAATCAATGGTGGTACTGGGATTAGGGATAAAACAGGGGATAAAATCAGTAACTTCGGTATTTAGGTATTTGTTACCACTGGGTCGATGCCACTGCTGGTGGACTTTATGTCCCCGAGGGTATTCACCAGCCCAGTAGTCAGTACTTCGGTGCTGACCCATAAGCCGATTATTTTTTGGAAACTAACAATATTTAAATTTTTGTAAATTTTGTTGAAAACTAAGGAGTATCTCCCTCATGCAAAGCTCTGTCCTTAGCTGATTTTGGCTTAATAGTCAGATCATATTGGTTATTTGTTCTCTATCAGTTTTAAACATCTTTGAATTTATGGTCTTCCAAACTTTTAGATTTTGTCTGCACTGAAGAGACATGAGTTGTCGAAATGCGCATATGCAGAAAGTAAATTCACAGTAACTTTGGTATTACGTTATTTATACGAACACTGAATATGCATCAGGTATCATTTTTTGCTCCTGCTTTATCAGCCACAGTGTCTAAAATTACAATTTTTTTTGCCTCTTTTAGACACCATAGTGTCTGAAATTATAATTTTGTGCAGAAAATTTTCTAATAGGTCTTTAATTTGGCAACACAGAAAATGTATGTTGGTAATCCCAAAACTCGGAAATAAGTATTAAGTTAGGAGTACAGGAGCCAGCTGGCTCTTTGGGTAAACAAATTCTACTTTGAGGCCTGTACATGTATCAATATTGTTTTGCAAACTACTGTAATGTGCACCAATTAGGTAAAACAGGTTATAAAGGGAAATATGAGCAAAAATACAGTGATATTTTGAAGAAAAAAAATTCATTAAAGTTTGACATTATGTCTTTTTGATTCCTATTCATATGATAAAGGCTGTTCCATTTAATTGTATTAGGCACCCAGGGAAGACATTTTTAAGTACCGGCTATGGGAGGTTGCCATAAGTCTTTATGGAATCTCATATGCCTAAAGAATTCCCCAAAATTCTTTATATAGTTGGCTATATCATTTTAGAAAAGCCTTCTTTTAGTGCCATCTATGTTTAATTAATGGAACAGCCCAGTAAGTGCCATCTATGTTTAATTAATGGAACAGCCCAGTAAGTATATGCAGTGCTCCCTCGTTATACCGCCCCTCTTCAATGTAAGTCCTTCACTTATCGCCAACCATTTTCAAGGTCTATTTTTCAAAAAGTTGCATGGTCTCTATGTGATTTTTTCCATAGATATATTTTACCCCCCCCCCCACTTATCACCAAAATTTTCCCTGGTCCCAAATGTGGCGATATAACAAGAGTGCACTGTACCTCCTTTATACTTGGCATAAAAATAAGAAGAAGTAACAAGACAAATACTGTGGAAGTTCTTTTATTCGTGGACATCAAATTTTGTGGATTCGAATTCTATGCATTAAAACTCTAGGGAAAAAATGCATTTCACTGGGATCTTAATTTCGTGGATAAAGCGAACCACGAAATCCCCAAAAAATTGGAACCTCACAAAAAATAGTACATTCACTGTAACAAACAAACCATGTAAAAACTGTGGAGGGTGATGTCCTAACGTTCCTCTCAATTTTTTTTTTCTTCAACCACAAAAATAATACAACCTACCTGATGGTGACTAAGCCAACAATACTGTTTTTCTAGATTCATCATTGCTCTATCAAAATTGTTTAAAAACTGGTATTTCAACATCTTGTCGTCTGCTAAATAATACTGTCGTCTGCAATAGTGATAACTTTCATTATTGCCTACTCTAGGGAAGTCTAACCACTCAGGATGTCCAAATTCATTTCCTGAAAAGTTGAAAAAGAATTGTCACTATTTCAAGATTGTAAGGGTGTCTGAGATTCTTAATCATACATTTCAACAGTGTTTGATTATTATTCTCACATTAATAATCACAGAATACAATTTTTTTCAACGCAATGGTGTACTTGACATCCAACATTTCTAAGTAACATGGTAGAAGACGAGACATTTACTTTTTGTACATATGAAAAGGGAATTTGCTTTTTAATTTAGCGAGAAAAATTACTATATCCCTATATAATGCCAAAATCTGCAAACTTGTACAAATATATTATCATACATGTTAACCATATTTGCTTAAATCTAAGTAGAACTCTCATAAGACTGAAAAGATCACCTGGTTCATGGTTGACATAGACAGTCCAAATAACCTTAATGCTAAAGGGTCACATTTTGACTTCAATGTTATAAGGCTCACTGTTACACTTAGTTCCTCTCTGAAGGTCCTCTTGGATCTGATGCACACTTACCAGACACATTTTTCGAAAGGTCAAAGAGGGTCAACAAAGAACAATTGTGACCAAGTTAAGGTAGTAGACCTAGGTTAAGGGAGATAACTCTTTAAATCAGTAAGGCGTTTGAAATAGTCAGTTTCATCAAAGCTTTCTAAGCATTTATGTGAAAAGAATAAAAATCATCTATGTTACTTAGAAGCTTAGAATATATTTATGAAATTTGACCTTAACAAACAAACCTTGAAGGCCTCATGGTGACTTCAAGATGAAGAACAACAATAAAAGCGTTGTTCCTTTGCTTGTTTTTTACCATGTATTTGTAGAGACTTTGTCTCATGTGCATTTACTCCATATCCTTTTATTCACCATACACATAATTTTTTACAGTAATAACCCTTAACCTAGGTCTACCTCCTTAAACTAAGTTCTTATTGATGACCATCTTGAATGAGGCACAGCCTTCCCAAACACATTTTTAAAAGGGACCAACCAAGGACTGTTGTGACCAAGTTTGGAACTCTGTGGCTTTAAAGTGCTTTCCAATGGGGTGCAATGTTACACTATGTCCAATGTTAAACAATGTTCCTTGTTGGTGGCCATCTTGGATATGACCCAGACTTCAAAGACTCATTTTTGTAAGAAAGCCAATAAAGGACATTTGTGAATCAGTTTCCCTCCAAATGGACAGTTGTTTAAGAGGAGAGGAGTGCTTTGAATGTGTTTTCACATAGGGTCCAATAAACTAAGTTCCCTCTGGCAGTCATCTTGGATGAGGTGCAGACTTGTCTGACACATTTTTTAAAGAAAACCACCCAAAAGTCTTATTTCCATTGGAAAAGCAGTTCAGAGATGAAGGTCCATGAATGTTTTTTCCAATATGGTTCAATGTTTAACTAAGTTCTCCACTGGCAGCCATCTTAGATGAGGTACAGATTTGCTGGAGACACTTAAAAATGTACTAGAAAAGGACTATTGTGAATAAGTTAGGTTCCAAAAGACTTTCTTGCTTCAGACAAAATCTTGAATGCTTACTCCGGCTTTGGGTCATTGTCTATAACACATTCCCCGTTTCCCTTCTTTTGTTCCTTTTCCCATGCAGACTTGCAGGACACATTTTTCAAAGAGGACTAACTATGGACCGTTGTGACCAATTATGGTTAATATGCTGAACATATTTGCAATTAAGACTCAACCTTTATCTCAAATGCTATAAATATAAGTCAAAACGTATAATATTATAAAAATTTGAACATTAAAAGACAATAACTCCTATATTTGTATTAAGATTGTCTTCAAAACTAAAACCCTGTCAGATGTTTTTATATCTGTAACCAAATTTGCAAAAAACAGCAATTTACCCCAATGAGCTATTTTTACTAATGCCAACAATGTTGTTAGGTCCTTAAACTAAATATCTGATAGGATTCAATCCAAGTTTGATTAAAAATTAGAATGTGGTTCAGAGGAAAAGATCTTTGAAAATGTATACAACTGACCGAAGATTGAAAGATGACAGAAGATGGACGATGGACACCAAGTGATGGCAATAATTCACACAACCCACTGGACAAATTGAGTTAAAAAGAAAACATCCAATTTGTAGCACTTGGAATTTTCCTACCTTTTTCAGTTTCCATGGCAACCACAGTCATTTTGAATATTCAAAAATATGTGCGTGTGTGTGTATAGATCTACTTATTGTTAGTTAGATTCCTTTGAAGTATTTTATGAAAGGATATGGAGTAAATGAACATGAGACCATAACAAATATGTTTACTCCAACTGCAATAATTTTAATGAGCTGTATGGCCATTTCGGAAATTTATTCCGCATCAGCAGCACTAGAACCCAAGCAAAGGCAATCCATAATTGCAAAAAATGTTTAAAATGTATAGAACCAAACGAAATCTGAATAATCAGTAAAATAAAATATAGTTGTTTGAATTTGCTTGCAAACTTTCTGAAGAACATCGATAGCTGCATCTTTCATTAGTATGGACAGCCAAATGGACGGACAGACGGGCAAGGGTAAAACAATATTCCCCCTGACTTTTCGTTGCGGGGGAATAATATACAGTTATTTACTGACTATGAGAACAATAGCAACATTATGGTTCCCCGAGACACGACTATTTCCCGATGTGAAGCGGAGGGAAATAGTTGATGTCGAGGGGAACCATAATCTTGCTACTGTTCGAATAGCCAGTAAATAAGTGTTTTATTATACCAAATGGAACATCTTTTACGTACTGTTGAAGAAAATCTAAAGAAAAAGAAATAAAAATTGTGGTTAAATGTGTCTTTTTATACCGATGATGTATATTTCAATATATGTCCTTGTGATTTATAATGTCAGTCATGCTGAACTGACACGCCCATTAACCAATGAACGTCGTCACTCAAAAGTCAGCGAAAAGTACTCACGGTGCTATTCACTGGCCAGTAAATTGTCTTTTTTGAAAAATGAACTGAAATATACATTTTATGACTATGAATTTCACATAGGAAATTATCGAAAAGGTAAAATAAAACAAATTACAGAACTTACCCATAAATGTTAAATAACCTTCTCCACCTAATCCTATTGTGAGAAGTCTTATCATTTTGTGTAGCGCTATTCCTCTATCAATTATTAGACTAGGGGGAGATAAATTTGACATACTGGTATACATTTCTTTGTCCATTAACCAGAAAGCTAATGTTTTATCGCCTACTAAAGCTTGATCATGGCTTTCACAATAAGCTATACACTTCTCTGCATAACGTCTATTGATCAGTGTATGACAAAGTTTACTGAGGTCCCAATCATCATCTCTATATTCTTTTAAATACTGAAATTCAAATTGCATAATTATTCATCAAAAGCAATACACGTCAAAACCTTTGTTTCTCATCTAAGGTAACTTTTTCTGTATTTTGTTCTGAGATACGAATCATAGATTTTCACCATCAAACCACTGAAAACAACAAGGGTAATATGTGGATTATTGGTTTCACAGACTTAAAAAAAAAAAAAACCTGCTTGACAGTAAGGTAAGATGTTTTAGTCATACATGTATTTTAGTAAATTCACCTAAAGTTTCCAGTTTTTTGTATTATAAACAGGCCTCAACAATACCGTTTGTCCGATTGCCCGTGACAAGTGGATACGTCTGTCGGACAAGTGAAATTCAGAAGTCACTTGTCCATCGGGACAAGTTAAAATTTTTGTCAAACTAGGATTTCAAATCCGCCACAATGATGCATAATGAGAAAATTCATTTAGATTCCTCTAAAAACATTTTTTTATGATGAACTTTTAAACAAAGAACGAAAATATTGACCGATTTCAATGTAAACATTTAAAAAAATGTACGTTTTCACTCATGTCCGCCATTTTGATAATACCGATCGTTAGACGAAAAGAAATAAAAATACGGATTCTTAAGCGAAACCAAATTTGAATAAAGAGACGTACTCATACCAGTACATATTACAATGTATTGACATCGACGGAACAATTTGATATTTCTTGAAACGATCAGGCACATTAACAAGATTTTTTTTCAATTTATTCAAAGAAATTCAATGCAAGAGAAAATAGTATACGTTCATAATCATGAAAATAAATGTTCTGCAAAGTTAATATCATGATCTTCTGAATGAAATCTGTGTAATAGGAAGACTGAATGAAGAAACATCTATAGACAAGTCCCCATTAAACATGTATAAATCCCTATTCTAGCATTTTTTGTTACTTTTGTATATTTCAAAGAATATTTGTTAACCCAATCAAGTCTGACAAGTCTTTTCATAAACCAACTTTTACAGTAATGTCTAGTGTCTATTAATGTGAAATACCAGATTTTCAAAAAATACACAATGTATGTACATACTTGCATACTAATCTATTTCAGATACCCAGGTACAACTAGAAAATTTTCTACTTGTTTTGTCTTCAGTTTAATGTACTCTTTTTTCTTTAAACTACATAAGCCTTTGTCAGTATGTATCATTTCTATTAAATAACCAATACACTTTTATTTCTTTGATTTTTTTATCTGATACTCTTTTTGGATATTCAGTCAAATATTTCGGACAAGTGATAATTTCATTCGGACAAGTAAATCTTCAAAAGGTACTTGTCAGAAGGGACAAGTTTGAAAAAAAGTTATTGTAGAGGCCTGATAAAATTAAATACGAACCTTTATCCATAAATCTGGAATTGCCATAGCTAGTCTGTAATCAAACCCTCCTCCTCCTTCTTCTACAGGGCGACACAAAGCTGGCATACCAGATACATCCTACATAACAGAAGTTCATAATATTATGGTAAATCACTATATATTAATGAATTNGTACCAGAAGAAAGCTCTCATCATAAGGAAGTCACATACCAAATATCAACATCCTAGCTATTCAGGTCTCAATTCCACAAGCCAGGTTAAAGTTTTGCTGATGCCGACGACACCGATGCCGACGCCGGGGTGATGACAATAGCTCTCCGGACATTCGTCCCGGCGAGCTAAAAATTAGAATGTGGTTCAGTGGAAAAGATCTTTGAAAATGTATACAACTGACTGACGATTGAAAGATGACAGAAGATGGACAATGGACACCAATTGATGGCAATAATTCACACAACCCATTGGACAAAGTGAGTTAAAAAGAAAACATCCAATTTGAGGCACTTGGAATTTTCCTACCTTTTTTCAGTTTCCATGGCTACCGCAGTCATTTTGAATATTCAAAAATATGTGTGTGTGTGTGTAGATCTACTTATTGTTAGTTGGATTCCTTTGAAGTATTTTACGAAAGGATATGGAGTAAATGAACATGAGACCATAACAAATACAAATGTATGTTTACTCCAACTGCAATAATTTTACTGAGCTGTATGGCCATTTCAGAAATTTATTCCTCATCAGCAGCACTAGAACCCAAACAAAGGAAATCCATACTGTACAGCTCACACGGATGAACTCAAAGTCCTTGTTTTGGGGTGGATTTTCGCGACGTGGACTGATTAGCTGATTCCGTGTAGCAGGGTGGACGATCGCGGATGTCCACCTTAATTTACGTGACCCAACGTGGACAAATTTTTGAAAACAGAATCCTCGTGGAACCATCGCGGCCACACAGAGAAATTCATTTTCACATGTTCATATGTTGATTTTGTCGCAAACATGCAAAGCGAGGAATATTTACATCTTTCTTCAATCGTATCCTGGGACTATAAACATTTCATTATTTATCCAAATCATATCGTAGTTCATGAACGTAATCCCAACGCATGTAAATAAATAAATAAATAAAACATTCAACATTACTAGACGTGTATTTGTTATCAAAAGCATGCTTCAATTGTTGATTGAGCGTCTCTACCTAATGTGTATTCATATTACCCGAGATATTGATTTTTTTCATTGGTCAGTTTTTAGTTCTATTTTTAAAAAATTACCTATGCATATCTATTATGTATATAATCTAATGGCTTCCGAAAGCACTCCTGCTTTATATGCTATATCCAGGCTTTATTTTAAATTTTAAGCTACTTATGATAAAGATTTGATAGAAAACGATTTTTGACAGAATATTTTGCTAAAAGTTATATACTGTAGCTGAGACATGACAAGTGACAATTACGCAACTATAAGACGCCGAGGGATTCTTGCTGTTGACATTGAATATTTTATTTTATTTTCCACCCGTGCAAATTTCGGCTTGAAAATATTTGAAAGAACATTAATTTGACTGAAAATACATGGCTTTTTTCACGGCAACTAGACAAGCAAAGTATTTGAGGCTTGGAATTATTGTAATTCTAAAATAACTATGACGATCGCATGGGAAAACTTGTTGCAAAGAAAATTCTATTTTAACTTCAACTTGCCAAACTTTCTGATTATAATAATTTGGGGAAAAAATCATTTGTTGACATTAAGGTCATTCCTTTCTAGTTATATTGTCAATAATTTCTAAATGTTGACCCGCGATGATTCCACGTTCAACACGATGTCATGAGGGGTCCAAACAGGTAAATATTTTGTCCATGTTCTCAGTTTACTTGTCCACGTTCAAGATCGCGGTGGAATTCCACGTTTGGCAAAATTTGTCCGTGATGACAACAAGGATTTTGCGTTTTCTATGTGAGCTCTACAGTAATTGCAAAAAATGTTTAAAATGCATAGAACCAAACGAAATCTGAATAATCAGTAAAATAAAATATAGTTGTTTGAATTTGCTTGCAAACTTTCTGAAGAACATCAATAGCTGCATTTTTCATTCGTATGGATGAACAGACGGGCAAGGGTAAATCAATATGACCCCTGACTTTTCGTTGCAGGGGAATAAAACAGATTATCGAACTTACCCATAAATGTTAAATAACCTTCTCCACCTAATCCCATCGTGAGCAGTCTTATCATTTTGTGTAGCGCTATTCCTCTATCTATTATGAGACTAGGGGGAGATAAATTTGACATACTGGTATACATTTCTTTGTCCATTAACCAAAAAGCTAATGTTTTATCTCCTACTAAAGCTTGATCATGGCTTTCACAATAAGCTATACACTTCTCTGCATAACGTCTATTGATCAGTGTATGACAAAGTTTACTGAGGTCCCAATCATCATCTCTATATTCTTTTAAATACTGAAATTCAAATTGCATAATTATTCATCAAAAGCATGCAATACATGTCAATACCTTTGTTTCTCATCTAACATAACTTTTTCTGTATTTTGTTCTGAGATACGAATCATAGATTTTCACCATCAAACCACTGAAAACAACAAGGGTGATATGTGGATAATTGGTTTTACAGAAAAGTTAATATGAATTTTAAAAAATAACCTGCTTGACAGTAACGTAAGATGTTTTAGTCATATTTTAGTAAATTCACCTAAAGTTGCCAGTTTTTTGTATTATAAAATTAAAGACTAACCTTTATCCATAAATCTGGAATTGCCATAGCTAGTCTGTAATCAAACCCTCCTCCTCCTTCTTCTACAGGGCGACACAAAGCTGGCATACCAGATACATCCTACATAACAGAAGTTCATAATATTATGGTAAATCACTATATATTTATGAATTGAATACCATATTTTGTAGTTTAAGGATGGTCATGACTCAAGTTTATTATATCAAGAATTTAAAATCAATATTTTTATTTATAAGAATAAGGATCAAATCTTATTTTAAGAAGGAAATATTGATAGGTCAGTGTGGCCATTTTTGAGATTTGAACACTTGAAAGTCTGGCGGGAAACCAAACTTCTCTGGAGTTTTCTTTCACTTTGCTTTAGGCAGTTAACATTTTAAATGCAATTAAGGAATGTCAAGAATTTCATCAAAAGTCAATTGAAGATGTAAGCTATCATATTTTGAAAAGAAAAGTGGGGGTCAGTGTGCAAATTTTTTTTAATGCATCATGATGGATAAAATAAGTGCAATTCCGAAAGTCAGAGACAGTTTCAAAAACCATGAGGAGTGACCATCCTTAATCTGAGTGTAAAAGTGTGGACCATGACACATTTTGAATGAAGCTTGAAAGCTAAAGGTCAAGAGAGCTCACTTTCACATGACAATAAAACTACAAATAATTGCATTCAATACTTTCAATTATATTCAGTAAATGGAATGAAAGTGTTCACACAAAATTACTTAATGAAAATCATGGATGGTTCACCATTTTTTTTATTTTGGTTGCTGTGCTGTTTTTGTTTAATTTTGTCACTGTCAAGAAGTTTCATGTTTGTGACCTTTAACTCACCAATTTTGGCAAATGGGACGTAGTCACCTGACAAACTAAAAAATTGATGGGTGTTCCATGGAACACTTGTGTCGCCTGCACTACAGAAGAGCCATTTCTGACCCATTGAACCTCTAAAATTTGTAAAATTAAAAGTATCATTTGCATGTCTAGATTTTTTTTAAAGTATGTATAACAGTTTTGGGGACTTGCAAATTAACAAACTGAATTAACAAATGAGCTATGTTGGGTTGTCAAACCTCTAAAATCTAAAAAACAAAATGTTAAGTATAATGTTCATAATCAGACTTGATAAACATCATATACTGAAAGTTTGGTTGAAATCCGACATACAATTATGATGAAGTTGTGGATTAACAAACCAGATTAACAAATGACCGATTTTGGCACCATGAACCTCAAAGAGTGTTAAATCAAAATTCTAAGTATCACCTCAAAGATCTTTTAAATCAAAATTCTAAGTATCAGGTGCACAACTACACCAGATGAACAACATATCCTGAAAGTTTGGTTGGAATCAGACTAGGAGTTTTGAAGGAGTTGCGGATTCAAAAACAGGCAGACTCACAAATGAGCAATTTTGGCTCCATGAACCTCTAAAATTTGCAAAATCAAAATTCTAAGTATCAGGTGCACAACTACACCAGGTGAACAACATATCCTGAAAGTTTGGTTGGAATCGGACTTGCAGTTTCGAAGGAGTTGTGGATTCAAAAACCGACGGACGACCCAGGACTATGACGCAGGACGACGACAATGACGTAAGACGACAGATAGTAATCCCTATGTGTCGACTCTGCTTACAGCAGGCAACACAAAAATGGCTTATAAAATAAAACTTTATCTTTTTTCAACCGTCATACCAAATAAATAGTTAAAACATAGGTAATCAACGATTACAAAGTTCGCCTCTTTATGGCAAATGGACACAGAAACCAAATTTGGCCAAGGTGCTGATTTACCATCCCTAATGCATGTATACAAAGGCTAGATGATCTTACCATGTACAGTAACTGAATTTGGACATAAACTTTAATGTAAGTCAATCATGCAGAAAATGTAGGTCAAAGTGACCTAATTTTGCCTGGATGCTGACCTATTTTCAAAGATGCATGCACATGCAAGGTTAGATGATCCTACCATGAGATATCAACGTAAACTTGAATGCAAGTCACTCATGCGGAAAATATAGGTCAAAGTGACATTATTTTGCCTGAATGCTGACCTACCGTCAAAGATGCATGCACATGCAAGGTTAGATGATTGTACCATGTACAGTTACTTAGATCTGAACTCGGACGTAA
This sequence comes from Modiolus philippinarum, assembly GCA_002080025.1. Taxonomy (NCBI): domain Eukaryota; kingdom Metazoa; phylum Mollusca; class Bivalvia; order Mytilida; family Modiolidae; genus Modiolus; species Modiolus philippinarum. The sequence goes on along the minus strand of MJUU01012678.1, from coordinate 56,564 downwards.
ACTGGAATGTAAGTCGATCATGCAGAAAATATAGGTCAAAGCGACCTAATTTTGCCTGGATGCTGACCTATCGCCGAAGATGCATGCACATGCAAGGTTAGATGATCCTACCATGTACAGTTAGTGAGATCTGAACTCGGATGTAAACTTGAATGTAAGTTACTCATGCTGAAAATGTAGGTCAAAGTGACATTATTTTTCCTGGATGCTGACCTACCATCAAAGATGCATCCACATGCAAGGTTAGATGATCCTACCATGTACAGTGACTGAGATTTGAACTCGGACGTAAACTTGAATGTAAGTCACTCAAGCGGAAAATATAGGTCAAAGTGTCCTAAATTTGCCTGGATGCTGACCTTCTGTCAAAGATGCATGCACATGCAAGGTTAGATGATCCTACCATGTACAGTGACTGAGATCTGAACTCGGACATAAACTTGAATGTAAGTCACTTAAGCGGAAAATATAGGTCAAAGTGACCTAATTTTGCCTGGATGCTGACCTACCATCAGAGATGCATGCATATGCACAGATAGATTATTGTACTATGTATAGTAGCTGAGATATGAACTGAAATGTAAATTTGAATGCAAGCCACTCAAGCGGAAAATATAGGTCAAGCCCAAGATGCACCTGCATGCAAAGTTTGATGAACCTACACTGCATAGTTACTAAGATATATACCCAAATGCGGACACAGACGCGCACGCCGGGGGTACTCCAATAGTCCCCCTCAACTTCGTTGAGGCGAACTAAAAATGAAAATATCGTTAAACAGGAAATGGTCATCCAACAATTGTGAAAATTTGTTACACTAGCATGATTTGACTAATAACCTGAATCGCTGTTATGACCTGTAACGTACTTGATTGCATGTGTTTGCTTGTGATAAGCGAACTTTGCATGTACATGGTGTGTAAATCAACATTGACGTGTAAAATGTCAAAAAAGCATGTAATACACACAAAAAGCTAGGGAGTTGGCAACTATGTAAAATATAAAACACACTCTTATTGTAACAGGGGTAGAATACGAGCCACAATCTATTGCAACAGGGATAAAGTATGGGACCCACTCCTATTGTAACAGCAGTAAGTATGGGATTTCTTTTATTGTGACTGGGGTAAAATATGGGGTACACGCTTATTGTAAAACAGTGAAACCTGTCCTGAGAGACCTCTGCAAAGAGAGACCGACCTCTTTTGGAAGACTGCAACATTTTGTCTACCCTGTGTAAAATTAATTTGAAATAAACCTCTTTTGAAAGATCACCTGTCTTGAAAGACCTCTTTCTGATTGCAAAATGGGTGGTCTCTCAAGACAGGTTTCACTGCACAGGCAAAGTATGCGACACGTTGCTGTTGTAACAGGGGTAAAGATTGGGACACTTTCCTATTGTAACAAGAGCAAAGTCTGGGACAAACTACTCTTGTTTAATAGATTACCTCTGCCACAGTTATCATTTCTGGATATAGTGTATGTAACATGTGATTGGCCACCATTAAATAAACAAGAGATTCTGTGTCTGTGTTCAGTCCAAAATATTCATTATAATCTCCACTAAAACCATGACCTGTAAAGGTATGAACAGAAGAATATATTTTGATTGTTCAAGAACGTAATAATGTAAAGTCATTGGTTGAAAATCTTTGGATCGTACACCAAAAAAGTGAACACAATCATTGTACCATAAAACTCCAGTTTCTAAATTAAAATTAAACTAGAGGCTCACATGAGCCTGAATCACTCACCTGGTCACTGGTTTTATTCATTGTCACCTAAAGACCACCCATTCATACTATAAATCAGTTCAGCAGATGTTACATTTTCATTCTTGCATGAGGTACAAACAAAAAATCACAAATTTTGGAAGGGATCACCCAAAGACAATTGTAACCAAGTTTGGTTCCAATTGGCGCAGTAGTTCAGAGGAGAAGACATTTGAATGCATTTCCCATAAAGTCCCTATGTTAAACTATGTTCCATGCTGGCGGCCATCTTGGATGAGGTAAGAATGTAAAAATCACAAACTTTAAAGGGGACGACCCAAGGACTATTGTGACCAAGTTTGGTTCAATTTGGCTTGGTAGTTTCAGAGGAGAAGATCTTTGGATACATTTCCCATAGGGTCCCTATGTTAAACTATGTTCCCTGCTGGCGGCCATCTTGAATGAGGTATGAACACCAGAGGCTCCAAGGAGCCTGTATCTCTCACCTGGCTTTCAGTTGCCACAATCAAGGTAACATTGCAAGTTATACAGTTGATCTTTAGTTTCTCAAACTTTCGTAGCTTAAACACCTCCAATATTTTGAACTGTTTTTAAAGTCTGATCATGTTTTACTATATTTCTTTGTTGGGCTGTTTTGACAAAAAACGTTCTTGCTAAGGACCACTTTCAAACCAGTTTTGAAGCTGAGACGTCATTTTGTAGATGGCAGTCAACAAACAATTTTCAACATCAGTTTTGATGTCACAACATCAAATATCTACTTGGAAATCAAATTTCATTGAAATTGGACAATGTTGAATTTTTCCCGCCTTTTTTGGCGGCCATTTTAAAAATGGCGGTCAACGAACAATTTTTAACATCAGTTTTGAAGTTGCGACATCAAGACCAATTTGGAAACCAAATGTCATAGAAATCGGACAATGTAAAATTTTCCCGTCTTTTTTGGTGGCCATTTTGAAAATGGCAGTCAACAAACAATTTTCAACACCGGTTTTGAAGTTGCAACATCAATATCTATTTGGACACCAAATTTTGTTGAAATCGGACAGTGTTGAATTTTCCAGCCTTTTTTGATGGCCATTTTGAAAATGGCGGTCAACGAACAATTTTCAACACTGGTTTTGAAGTCGCAACATCAATATCCTTTTCGAAACCAAATTTCATTGAAATCGGACAATGTTGAATTTTCCCGCCTTTTTTGGCGGCCATTTTGAAAATGGTGGTCAACTAACAATTTTCAACACCGGTTTTGAAGTCACAACATCAATATCTATTTGGAAACCAAATTTCATTGAAATCGGACAATGTTGAATTTTCCCGCCTTTTTTGGCAGCCAATGGCAGTCAAGGAACAATTTTCAACATTAGTTTTGAAATACCACAGCATGGCAAACATTTCATCAATTTACACTTAACCTGTATCTTCTATAGTTTTGGAAATAACAGATGAAAAATACAAAAATTTTAAAAATTCGGTGAAAAAAGGGCAATTACTCCTACAACGGTTTATGGATTTTCTTCAAAATGTCAGGGTGGGTAGATCTTGATATGCTGAACATTTTTGCAATTTACACTTGACCTCTTTCTGTTACAGTTTTTGAAATAAAAAATAAAAAATGCAAAAATTTTGAAAATTTAACGGAAAAAGGGCTATAACTCCGACATGGGTTTTCAGATTTTCTTCAAAATCGCACAGTGGGTAGATCTCATCATGCTGATCATTTTTACTCCATGTCAGATTTTTGATATCTATAATGGTTTTCGAGTTATTAGCCAAAAACTGCAATTTACCCCTATGTTCTATTTTTAGCAATGGCGGCCATGTTGTTTGACCAGCCAACTAATCGAACACAATTTTGAGAAGCCATACCCTGGAGATGATTCAAGTCAAGTTTGGTTACATTTGGCCCAGCGGTTTCAGAGGAGAAGATTTTTGAAATTGTTGACGGACGGACAGACGGACGACGGACGACGGACGCATAGTGATGGCAAAAGCTCACCCTGGCATAGCCAGGTGAGCTAATAAAAATCACAAACTTTGAAGCAAAACATCTAAAGACTATTGTAACCAAGTTTGGTTCCAGTTGGCTCAGTGGGTTCAGAGGAGAAGACATTTGAATGCATTTCCCATAGGGTCCCTATGTTAAAATGTGCTCCACGCTGGCAGCCATCTTGGATGAGGTACAAACGCAAAAATCACAAACTTTAAAGGGGACCACCCAAGGACTATTGCGACAAAATTTGGTCCCCATCGGCTCAGTGGTTTCAGAGGAGAAGATCTTTGAATGCATTTCCCATAGGGTCCTATGTTAAACTATCTTCCCCGCTGGTGGCCATCTTGGATGAGATGCGAACCTGCTGGACATATGAAGAAATTGTAGTTCTGGAAAACCTCAACACTTTTGCAATTCACATTTAACCTTTATCTCAAATAGGTTTTGAAATAAAAGTAAAAACGTTCAAAAATTGTGAAAATTCAAAGAAAAAGCGGCAATAACTCCTATGTGGGTTGTCAGATTTTCTTCAAAATTGCAGGACATGTAGATCTTACTATGCTGACCATTTTTGTTATACAAACTTCACTTCTATCTTCTATCAATTTCAATTTATGAGACCAAAAGTAACGAAAAACTGAAAATTTTACGGAAAAGGGGCAATAACTCCAAGACGAGTAAACAGATATTCTCCAAAATTGCAGGGCAGGTAGATCTCATCATGCTGATCATTTTTACCCCCATGTCAGAATTTTGATATCTGTAATGGTTTTCGAGTAATTTGCAAAAAACAGCAATTTACCCCATGTTCTATTTTTAGTAACAGTGGCCATGTTCTTTGGTCTACGGACATAAAAATCAAAAACTTGAAAGAGCATACCCTGGTGATGATTCAGGCCAAGTTTGGTTAGTATTGGCCCAGTAGTTTCAGAGGAGAAGATCTTTGAATAAAAGTTAACGGACGGACGGACGACGGACGCCGAGTGATGGCAAAAGCTCACATGGCCTTTGGCCAGGTGAGCTAAAAATGCAAATTCCAAATATAAAATGCTGATAAATATAATATATTTCTTATCTCTGGATGATAAACATACTGTTTACAAATTAAACTTCTGGTCTTATAGGAGGTGATAACATTTCTTCCTTGGCCAATTTAATAATAAAATATGTTTACATTAAAATATTTTGGTGTACGCTCTACCCATAATTCTTTAATTTCCGGAACAGCAAATTGACATCTATCTATTTCCTACAAGTTTTCCTGTAAAGCAAAATACAAATATATTCTTAAATATACCTAAAAACATAATTTACTGCATGTTCCAATTCCACATTGACTTATCTTTTCTATGTGTATGTAATAATAAATAATAACCTACCTATTCGTTAGCTGATTTTTCAGCCTTCTCCGAGTCTGAATAAAGACCCCATTCCCAATTTGATTTATTTGAAAATCATGTTAGTTTCCAAAACATCTTACCTTTCACACATAATGTTGGTTCCAAAATGGCGTTTCTGTGAATTGAAATTTTCTAAAAGGAATCTAAAACTGCAAGATCTTATGTGCATCATGAAGAGAATCCATTTATATGTTATAAAATGTAATTACCTGCCAGTTCAATGTAAACAGGATATCATATAATGACCTTTCCATTCTAAATGTGCAGTTTAACACAGTGTTTTCCATTTTTAAACAGGAAAAGGTGGGTTTTTCAAATTGCCCCCAATAACCGGGTTTATTATTTCTGAGGCAAAATCCCAACTGGGTTTATTTTTTTCTGGTACCATGCAAAACCATTATTATGAATATTGAAACATTTATTTTACAAGTACATTGACTAAAAACGTGTTTAATTTTCATTGTAAGGTACATGGACAGTAGTCAAATAAAATAGCAAAATTTTTTGAAGTAGATCAGTGTCAAAATGCATTTGAATGTTTGAAATTATGGTACTACGTATTTGTATTCCCATCAAGACTTAAATGAAGCAGTGTTGTCTCTATTATCAATGATTTATGCGAGATCATATGCCGTATTCTATGCCTCGTGGTGTTTTTATACTTTTGCGTAACAGTGCTGTTAACCTGCACTTATGAACCTTTTCAGGTCTCAGATTATCTTTGTTAGTAACACTCAAAGCTTTCCCCTTTCTCTCGACTACAAGCAATTTCAATGAAATCAGTTTTCGATCCGCCATTTTGTCAAGAAAACAAAACATCGAGGAGCGTGTAAATTATGAAATTTGATGGTATGGAAACGAAAAAAAAAGGAATTCCCCAAAAAAGCAGACCAGTTGGTCAGAACGAAAGCCGGTTGGCCTCAAAATAAAGGTGGTCGGTAAACCCTGCTTAAATGGCTAATGGAAAACACTGTTAACATCTGATAACTTTCCATATGTACAATGTTACATGTACATGTAATAACCTACCCATTCCATGTGTGTATGTTAACATCTATGTGCAGTGTTATATGTTAACCTACCCATTCCATGTGTATGGTATAACATTGAAGTAACTCCATCAAATCTAAAACCATCAAATTGGTACTCTTCTATCCACCATCTTAGATTAGACAACAGGAATCGTAACACTTCATGTCTATAACGATAGAATAACACTTTTACAATTTCATTTTTAATTTCAAAAATCAGCAATTGACACAAACTTCTTGTTTGTCCTCCTGTTTTAAATTCAATTATTTTACTTTATGCAAAATTCTTGCTTTATCCGTTTATTTCATTGGATGATCGGAATTTGTTAATTTTCACTAACGTTTCATTAGAAACGCCCATCCTCAGCAAACATGTGTTAATTGTTAGCAACAGTTGTTAATGTTAAAATTAACACCCGCTCCAATTACAGATTCCTATTTTCTCGTCACTTTTGTTGTTGACAACAATAATTAAAGCTGAATTAGTTTTAAATGTATTCATTTGTAAAATAAAAGTCACCCAATGATATAAACCAGAGGCTCCCAGGAGCCTGTATCGCTCACCTGGATTTCAGTTGCCACAATCAAGGTAACAATGTAAGTTATACAGTTGATCTTCAGTTTCTCAAACTTTCGTACGTCCAACACCTCCAATATCTTGAACTGTTTTTAAAGTCTGATCATAATTTATTATATTTCTTCGTTGGGATTTTTCGATAAAAATTGTTCTTGCTAAGGACCACTTTCGACACGATTTGAAGTCGAAATGTAATTTTGAAAATGGCAGTCAACAAACAATTTTCAACATCGGTTTTGAAGTCGCAACATCAATATCTATTTGGAAATCAAATTTCTTTGAAATCGGACAATGTTGAACTTTCCCGCCTTTTTGGTAGCCATTTTAAATATTGCAGTCAGCGAAGAATTTTTAACAGCAGTTTTGAAGTTGCGACATCAAGACCTATTTGGAAACCAAATGTCATTGAAATCGGACAATGTTGAATTTTCCCGCCTTTTTTGGCAGCCATTTTGAAAATGGCAGTCAACGAACAATTTTCAACATCGGTTTTGAAGTCGCAACATCAATATCTACTTGGAAACCAAATTTCATTGAAATCGGACAATGTTGAACTTTCCCGCCTTTTTTGGCGGCCATTTTGAAAATGGCAGTCAACGAACAATTTTCAACATCAATTTGAAGTCGCAACA